>SZWC01029009.1:1382-21762 GCA_023375785.1 Penium margaritaceum
ATGTAATCCGTACCGTCGCCTTATATAGTTTATCGATGCGACGAAACTCCTATTCGGACACCTCATTTCTATGCACTGTTTTCGATCCGAGCGGTATCGATCGTCCATCGTTATACCTTCAGTTTAGATGCTGTCCGGATACATGAAGTTATTCACGGTTGAAAGCTTTTCTTCAGGGCAGTAATTTTTATACATCAAAGCCCACTGGAACCGGGAAATCCGCAACCATGCCGAGTCATGAACTGCCGTCAATGGTGAAGCTTCTGACGGAGGCTGCCTGTCCGACTGGAGCACACGCGCTCATTGCTGACGCACAGACTGAACGGCATCCACGGCAGGTAGTGCTGCAATGGACTGCGCGGGATAGGTTGCAAGGGGTTGGGTTGGTCCATCATCGGCGGGATGTGATGCAAGCTACTGCAAAGCGCCCGTCGGACAGCGCAGCAGCCAAATTATTACACCTCAGTGACCGCGATGCTGCTGCGGATCCGGCCGTCTACGGCCGTAAAGATAGCAATCGAGATCCAAGAAGGTGCTGTATTATGAACAACATTTTTATTTCACATTGACGCAATTAATACGACCTTGACTATTCTGTGTTCGTGCCCTTCTCGACGACAAAGTATCCTATGATGGGATGACACATGTCGATGCCCTTCGATCTTGATCCCAGCCTGCTTCTCTCTCCCTCGATTGAACACTATTGTCTTGCATCCACGACGGCCGAGTCAAAGGGCTCAGTAAGAAACAACAAATGCGAGGAAGAAGCATGGAGGGTGGAAAAGCGCCCTCGAAGAGCACCTGCGCAAGGCGGAAAGCATGGAGGGCGGAACGCAGGGGTAAAGCTGGAACTAGGGGCACGACTGGAATCTCTCGACAGAAGCGATCGGATGAAAGGAATCGGACATCATGGCCGGATATGGGGATCAACACAAGCTACTCGGACTAGAGAGTGGACGACCCGCGTTATATGTTACGCTAACCGTAGGATATCATCGCTCAATTTGGGAAACCAGACGGATCGAGAACCTGTGTATCCACGAACGAAACGAAAAACGTAGACATGCTCATAAACCCCGTGTTTATGAGTCGGCCAAACAACGTGACGCCCTCGATGGTGCTGGAATGTTAGATCCAACGTCCAAAATCGTCTGAATGAGTTGAGGCTCCAGTGATTGACATCGAATGTGCAATGGATACATGTAGATCGCAACAAATTTACGCTTCCTGTTTCCCAGCCTGTAGAAATTTTCAAGGGGTACGGATCGTAACGAGACGAAACAAGAGAGCGATCAAACTAAGGCGCGTTCTAAGAGTCTGAAATACATGGTAGCCAGAATGACTGTGATAACATTCAACAGTAACTGACCAACACAAGTGCCCCGGTACACGGTGATGAGACATTGATTAGGAAACAACAGCCCCGTCTTCAGCATTCTGAACTTCATCGGCCAAGCAACTGCTATATATGTCTCGATATGCCCCGTTTGGAATATGAAGTAACTAAAACAACTTTACGAAATGGTACATTTGTACATTTTTTACATTTTCATAAGATAATCTCTAGCCCTAGATATAGCTCTCCATCTTGGGCTTCACCATGTTGGAATAGAACGGTCTGTTCATGTCAAGTGAACAATTTGTGAAAAAGACATCCCACTTTATAACCTTGATAGAAGATGGAAAAAGCTGAAGTGCTTGGACTTGGCTCGAGTAAAAACAAGTAGTTATTATAGATTTGGGAGAACCAGGAATCTAAATTAGTTCATGGCCTTGAAGCTAGTAACATAAACAAACTTGTGTTTACCTTTTTGGGGATTGGTCGTAATTGAAACAGCCAGTTTACATAGACACATGATTGTTCTATAAAATAATCTAGGAGGTAAGAATGTTACGGTTTTGGAATTGATCAGCACGGAAATTGCCCTTGAGAAATATCACCGATTCCGTCCATTCGTCCCCCACTGGATACGTGAGGCGTCCTGTCTGCATCCGCATCGCCTGCATCCGTAGCTTCTGTGTCTCTTCTTTGTGTCATGCACGCGCGAAGGACGCTTCGACAGGGTAATATCCGTCCAAAGCCAATATCGTGCGAACAGTCGATTCAACAGAATTTCTTGACGAACTATTAATTCAATTCAGTTCTCATGCGCACAGTTTAAGATCCCCAAGGTAATACCGGTCCAAGATGTTCTACAATATTATGCAAAAATCGAGCCAGCTTTTCATGTCGTGCAGCTTATTGCAACACATGATAATCGTGGAGTGATTGCTTGCCGGAAGCAACTCAACACCCTCCGTGGAGAGCGCGGTCATTGAAGCGAGGATGGCACACCTGGTGCAACAGCATCGGGGACCGTGCGGCAAACTCTTCGCTCTTTTCAGACTTTTTGGAAGTGAAACTAAGGCTGAGGCTGGAAACCTGCTTATAGTGGCCATTGGGGTGCTGAGCAAGTCATATCGCGCCTTTGGCGCGAACTAAGCAAACTTTAACATTTGTAAAGAAACAACAAACAAAATTTAGAACCTGTTTTCACCTTTGTTTCTTGCCCCCGATCTTCAGATCGCAGGCTTGCGGACATAAAGTGGTTTGGGAGCCATCCATCGCGAGCGGTCGATAGGGGTTGAGTCGAGCTTGGCCGTCCAGTCATGAAGGACTTCGCTCGATCCATGTTCTTCGGCGTGAACTGGGTTGGCATGAAACACTAAACTAGACAACGAAAACAAAACTTAGTCGGTGATCGAGTAAGCTCCCTTTCTATGAAGAGATGATTTTGAACTTCACCAAAAACCCAAAAAAGCATGGAAATGCATCGCAAACCTGCTCACTGATCGATTGCTGGCGGGTACTGAGCTCGCATCCAGCCTCTTCGGCCTTCTCGGGGATCGCGGCAAAGACATTTTCTTCGCTGAACGTTTCCAGCCGAGGACCATGGGGCAGGATGTTTGTGGGAAGCAGCTTTCTTAGAAACTTCCGGACCGTTCGGTAATCTACGATGTGTTAGCATCACGATATGCGGTGTACATCGTGCCTGCATCGAGACCCGAATTCGTTATGTTTAACTGATGACATCAGATTAGTTTGAGGGGGGAGCCTTCCGCGAAGAAGGTTGTAACATTTACATGTAACTCTGCAAAAAGTACCATAGAATATCATACTGAGATGTGCGATAAGGATGCAAAGATCGTGCTAAAAGCTAAAGCCAGCTTTCATGCGGGGTTCGCATAGCCACCAAGGAATCTAGTATTTAAGGTTACTCAAAACATAGAATCCGCTTCTTTTTTTATAGAAATTCAATGGTCTTCAGAGACCGTACCCACAATCTTTCTAAGGTCGAGTGGGTCGGAGTTCAAAAGAGTCACAATATGGAGTGGAAACCATCACGGACGCCAATGAAACTGTGTTTTGTACGGCCATACACTTTCTTTGTGTTAGGCAAGAACCAGTGAAAACACAGATTGAGCGTGATGTAAGTGGTTTTTGCATCACGAGAGGAAATTGAGTAGCATTCTGTGAACATCGCGGATTGATATAAGGGGTGGTTTGTTAGTTTTGCGATGGAAATCTAAGTTGCAGGGAGCTTGGATTTGTTGCTGAATTTGTAGTGTTGTCCCTTCGTACCCTCGTTATCGCTCAGTACTAATATTGTGCATCGCGCCCGAGTTCATCGAACTATCCCTTAGGGATAGTGAAGTAGTTTGTTGACATTAGAGTGCTATTAGAGTGATGTTAGAGTGATATTTTTTATCATGTATCAAGTGATGTTAATCAATCGGTCGATCATGAATGATGTCATCATTTGTGCTTCCGCATTCTTGTGGCAAAACAACCTTCTTACATCTCGCGACGTAATAGGCATAATCGGAGGCATACTGTGAGGGTTTCCATAGCCTCTTTGAACACCATCAACTTGCAAATAAAAATGAACGTGGATGAAACCCGTCACATTTACAAAGGCAACGTAAAAGGAAGGAGAACTCCTCAAATCAAATCAAAACCCATCTGCCATACTTCAAAAAAAATGTGTGAGTAGTTAGTGGGCAGTACAAAATAAATAACAACGCTGACCCAATGTGCAAGATGGCAAAGAACACAGACCACTGCGATAGGCGTTTAGGATCGGCAACTTTGGAATTTGTCAGTCGCCCGAAAGAGTGTTAAAAACATGGTTGTTTTATTTTTCATTTCAATACATCGTATCATCTAACACCAAAAACACGGGTGTCAGGTGATGGATCATTTATATACAAAAGGTGGAAACCACACCTTGATGATGCTTTCATGTATATCGCTTGGGGGGGTCTGTTCATACGTAATGGTTTACAATAACATGTGCAGGTTCAGTGCAGTAGACTCGTAGTCAAGTTTGTTTTTAACTCAAGTAACCACTTCATCATAAAATCGTATAGTAACACCATCACCCAATAGTTGCACGAACTATTCGAAAAATTACTAGAAAATCTAGTTGCTAACAACTCGATTTGGAAAAATGCATCATTGTTGTAAAACCATTTCCTAGTTCCTAGCAATTTAAATGACTTCGTCTCATGTAACTTCCGACACGGATGTACACATGGACGCTTGTGTTCCATATGGTTTCTATATAGTTTTTTTTCATTCTCTTCTAGTTGCCGAGAAATGAAACTATGTGTGGCTGGCTGACGTCACGGGACATGTACACATATGTGTGTGAACGTGTGAGGTCGTGTAGTGAAGTAAAAGCTAGTACGGAGGAACGCACAAGTGTCTGCTTGTCGGCGACACGTTCATTGTAGAGTTCACATGTACACAAAAACTTACACTACATTCCCTCTTCCCGTTGTTGTTGTCAGGGCTTAGAGAGGTGGTTTTCACATGTATTTGACAACTTGGCTAGAAACGTTTGAAAAAAAACAAGGGTTGACTGTTGCTTAATGCCAGTCGTTTTCACATCGCTTTATACTTCTGAGTTTCAAATTCAACTTTGTTGTCATGTGATTCAAACAACGAGTAAAAAATTTCACTCTCCCCCTCATCTACATGATTCAAGGGAATGCGATAAAGGCTTGGGGATGCATCTTCACTCTCTTTGTAATTGCTTTCAATCTCTTTTCATTTGGGATTTTAACCTCAATTCACCATTATCATAACACGGACTCCATGATGCATTATGTTATACGAGAACGTAAGCACTCCACATCAATAGCCAGTTGTCTACTGTCCAATGAAAAGTAAAAGGAGGCTGCGCAACCCTTTACATAAGCAATGTGACAGCCTGAAAAAACTGGAATGTCGTGGTTACCTGCCATGACCTTTGAGTTGGACGTAGTTTCACTTCTCGACAGCTAGACGAGGAAAAAGCATTTGCTATTCAATCGAACATCCTACCATTATCCGGGGTATGGGGCATGGTCCACAATTCTTTTGGAGCTTTAAGCAAGCAAGAATTACCTAAACCTTCTGTCAAGCTTCATGAATTTTGTTTTAGGGTCAAGGAATTCTGCTGGCCACTAGCTATTCAAACTCGTGTTCCTCAAGGAGCGGAAGTCGTCAACTTCAAATTGAACTTGGCCTACAGCTTTCCATGAAACCTGTGCTTGCAATATTTTAGATTTTGTAAGATAAAGACCAGAAGTGCTTGTCGGAGTTACGAAGAACAACCCCTCCAACTCTCCAACTTCATTTCCACTCCAACTCCAACTCTATTTCCACTCGCCATGTGGTTGAACAACAAAGCAAAACCAGGAACCTCACGCGTGCATGGAAAAACAACATAAGGTGGAGATCGGTTTGAGAATGTTGGAATGTATCCATTGTCATCTCTGCCCTTGGTGCCCCATTCAACTCGTGTTGCTATCAACTTGATTTTATTCCATGGAATGTAAGGGACTCTGCCACAAAATTGAGTTACCCCCTGATTTCTAAACTTTCACATTCAATTTTTCCTAATCATCTAATCTTTAACCTTGGTGTGAAATTTTAGGTTTGAATTTCAAAGTGGTCCATAATGGTCGACTTTGTGGAAATGGAGCTTAAAATTTGATGAAGGTGGTTGTTCAACATTTTCATAGTCCTTGAATTGGACAAAGTGTGTCGAGTGGGCAGTCGACCCCTACTTTCAGCATGCATTGTCCAGTCGTTTAGAATCTGAATTTCAAACCTCAATCAGCCCGGCTCACTATTCACACGTGTCGACATTCCTCCTCAATTATTATGAAACATCTCGGTTCATGAACAACAAGCAGGATTATCGGTCAGTGAGTCATCAACATTATGCAAAAGGAACAATAATTTCAATCACCAGCTACACATGAACATGTGCATGGCACTTGGACGTAAGCTACAGCTTGTCGCTCAGCATGGCTAGCGGCCTCCCCCCTTTAGGTTGAAGCTTCCATGCGACAACCATGTAGAGCGTCCCCAACCTCCTATGGTTGCAGTCCACGAATGCCTCCTTGCGGGGATGTTCATTTTTTTCTCGTTTAGGTGGTGCCCCCTGACACGCGTCAATCCGTGCGAGCTGCTCGCTCGCTCCAATACTCGTCGACCACCCTTGTGGGCAACTAAGACTCGAACTCCCATGAGTTATGTTCAGGTCCACACCCGGCCCAATGAACAAGGTATTCACTCACAACCCGCAACCAGAGAGTTCGCTCTCGATGCTGAAGCAGGCATAGAATATCGTATTGGCCATCCGTAGTATGGACAGCTTGTGGTAGCTGAACACTTCCCTCAGCCGTGTATGGAGCCAACAAGCTCACATGAAACACGTCATGTATCTTCATACTCGGCGGAAGCACAATCGGTATGCCACTAGCCTGATGCATGCAACGATGGGAAACGGTCCAATCCACTTTGGTAGAAATTTTTGTGCCCCTGGTGACTTCAGACAAAGACTCCTAGTGTAGAGCAGCACTTTGTCATCGATGTCAAACAAGGCCTCACGACGAATTTTAACGGCATGTGCCTTTTGTCGTTGCCGAGTAACTTGAAGGTGACCCTTCACCTCCTATAACAAGGAGTTTATGCACTCGACAAAGGCTTGAGTAGAAGGAACCTGTCCTCCTGTAATCCACTCTTCACAAATGAAGAGGACACCATTGGATGCCCACCACTGTTAAACACAATCGATGTGAACTCTGTCGACTCGTTCACCGAGTTCTTCACCGCAAATTGTGTAGGTGCTAGGAATTAGTCGAAGCCATGAATGGCAACGTCCACATACATGCTTTGTTTGTTTGTCACTTCAAGGGTGAAACGCTATCAACATTTATGACTTAATGGCGAAGTACTCGTGCATCTTTTGCCAGAACTTACTAGCAGTATTTTCAATCTTGATCGGAGATAATGCACAACGGCAAGCCGCGGTACTTTACGACACCCTCAAAGAAGAGATGAGTGGTCTCCTCTGCGTTCACGTCAGTGGTTGTAGAAATGAAGTGTGTCATCTTCGTCCAAAGATCCACAACCACTAGTATTGCATCATGGCCATGGGCCATGTCCGGAAGACTTGTAATGAAGTCCATGCTCACGCACGCCCATGGAGTCCCAGGAATGGGAATCTGTTGGAGGAGTCCAGCAGGCTTCTTCTTACTAGCCTTATTCCAAAGACATGGTTGCATGTCGTGCAATACTTTCGCACATCGACACTCCATCCTGGCCACCAATAGTGGTTCTGAGAGTGTATGTCCGATCTTTCGGGGTCCCACATGACCTGCTACCAGCGGGTCGTGGAACTGAGAGAAAATCTTTGCTCGAAGGTCTTCCGAGATTGGCAAAAAAACTTGTTCTCCGTGCTAGAAGATTCATGCGGCCTCCACAAAGCCATACTTGTCCAGGTTTTGAGAGTATTGAAACCAAGAATCCACACAGTGTCCCATCCGGATCCAGTTTACAAAACCGCTGCAATGGATAATCTCTCGTGGTAGTTACCGTAGAGGTGCAAGGAGATCTGGTGATTGTACTCTTACTGTTGCAATGGCCATAAAACACCCACCGACCTCGGTGGTTGCTTAAATTTCCATAGGCTGTCGGCTCACTAGATCGGCTACATTGATGCGTCATGGCCGATATTCCTATATGAACAAGAATCGGCTTAGGTATTCACTCCAACGCGCTTGCCGTCTTGACAAGCTTAGTTGCATTTGGAAAAAACCAATGGATTATGGTTGATCACGACCGACACACCCCCTTCAGCACTCTTGAAGTAGTAACACCACATCTTGAAAGCGTGTACTACTGCAAGGAGCTCTTGATATTCAATCGTGTACCGCATTTTTGTGGGGATGAGCTTCCGGCTCTCATTCGCAACTCGATGACCGTTCTACATGAGGAAAGCTCCGAGTCCTTGTACCGACAAATCACATCAAACCTCCCACGCTTGCGAAGGATCCGAAAGAGTTAGAACGGGCTTTGCGGATAGAAGTTCTTTGACTTTGAGAAAAGCGTTCTTGCAATCAAATGTCCATTCCCAGTACACGTCTTTTTGTGTGAGTCTGGTTAGCAGTGCTACCAGGGTTGAATACCCTTGCATTAACGGTCAAACGTAGTTTGCAAGGCCGAGGAAAGACCGAATCTGCCCAACATTTTCTAGGCATGGACAGTCTGCAATGGCTTGGACCTTTCCTGGGTCGACACGGATGCCCTCCTTGCCGACGATATGTCCAATATATTTGAGCTCATCTTGTGCAAACTTGCACTTACTCACTTTTGCATAGAACTTTTGTTTTTTAAGGATTGCAAGGACTTTGCGCAGATGTTCTATGTGCTCTTCCATTTATTTGGAGAAAACCAAGATATTGTCCAAGTAAACCAAGACAAACTGACCGAGTTGCTTGACGAATGTTCGGTTCATTTCTCCTTGGAATGTTGTTGGAGCATTCATTAGCTCGAAGTATAACACTCGGAACTGATAATGTTCCATGTGCGTTTAAACCTCAGTTTTGGGAGCTTATGTGATGTGGATTTGATGGTACCGTTGGGACAAATCCAAGGACGAAAACACCTTTTCCCCTTGGATTTGGTCAAGAAGGTCCTCAACCTGCGGTATGGGGAATCAATTTTTCATCATGAGCTTGTTCAACGCCTGGTAATCCACACACATGCGTACGCCACTGTCCTTTTTCTCACAAAAAGGATCGGTGCACCGTACGGCGAGCTACTTGGCTTGACCCACCCTTTTGCAAGGTACTCTTTGTTTTGGCATTCGGCCTCTTGCCTTTTTGCTGGACTAAGGTGATACATAGGTCTGAACGGAGGATTCGCCTCCGGTTGCAGCGGAATCGTGTGGCACATGTGTCTATCTGGTGGAAGCCCAGGATGTGGATCTTGGAATACATCCGAGAACTCCACTAACAAAGATTTGATACTTTGTGGCGTGTATTCCTTCGCGTCCTCCTCCAATTTCTGCAGCTGAGCCAAGAAGTATCGACAACCTTGTCGAATACGTCTCTTGACTTGCATTAGAGACAAACTGGCATGGACTTTGAGTCGAGTCGGTGATAACTTCATACTTGTAATCAACGCAAAGCGATGCTGTCCTTTTCAAAAGATCAAACGCTTTGAATCAAAGCACATTAGAGCCTTGTTCTCACGGAGCCAAGGATCGCCTAGTACCACGTCAAACGGGTCAAGAAGGTTGAGTACCTTCAATGTGACACTCTGTCTATACCCTTGAATACAAAATTTTGCTTTGCAGATACCAATCACGGGTACCGTACGGTTGTCACTGACAACAACTGTGCCATTCAATTGTTCGTACTTTAGGCCAACCTGTCGGAGTAAGCCAAGGCTAACAAAAGATTCGTCTCCTCTAGTGTCTGCAAGTATGTTCACGAGAGCACCAGCTAGGTATCCTTTGAACTACATCGTCATGTTGCCTCCACTCTTTCAAGTGAACAGGCTCGATGATGGCAAGCCGAGTTTGTGATAAACATGGATTCTACACGGCGGACACTGTAACTCCCATCATTTACCTACTCTTGTCCACATCTTGTGGGCATGTGTGAGTTATGCTAGTACCTTCCAGTCTCTAAATTTCACTGGATCAAAATAGTCGACTAAAGGTACCGCGAACGCGATCGAACTCATCGCTTTGAGGGCGTTTGCTTCAATCACTGTGTTATACAATTATTGCATAGTGGTTGGTGTCACCACCACTGAGCAAGTTTGATCATACATCTCGTCCGATGATGCAAGATTTACCCTGCTGCTCGAGGTATCCGATTTTGATTGTTTTTCTTGTCGCTGAAATTGTGTCAAAATTTCGTTCGATGAATTTAAAAAGTTTCCTAAATAATTCAAATCCAATTTGAGTGAATTCAAGGTGCATGTAATATTCGTTCAAATTTTTTTGCATAGCTTTCTTCACATTGCTTGGGTAAAGCAAGGAATGTTATTTCTTTGCAATCTTCTTTGGGTGCGTAGGTGTGGTCTGCAGAGGGCACAAGTTGTATGGTTGTATGGTCTGCATTGATGAAAAATCTTGGTTTGATTTTGAAAAGCCGTGTCAGCCTTCGTTGGAAGTGGGAGTGGACAACGGAAGGGCACGAATCGTGCCCATCTGCTGTCCACGCAAGCCATCCGTGCGAAGCAAGAAACCCACGCGACACGACATGCACGAACAACCGTCGGTGGTCCTCACTTCGCTTTCGTGGTACGGACGCGCTCGTTGAATTCTTGAGTTTCCGCGAAAATGATCATGTACCTCTCGTCGAATTCAAAGTAGCAATTTACTCCCAGTTCGTTCAATTAGGATTCCTAAAACAATGCTAAACCCAATCTTTTCATCTAATTCATAGATTTCATAATTAGGCAAACCTATTTCGTCGAATTCATTGAGCAGTAGGGTAGTAGGCAATGTCAATCAGCAAGTGCAAAATGAGGTTCAATGAGAGGGAAGAAAACAACGGAGAAATTTGAACTCATAAAATACTCAAATTTTTTAACATCCTCATTTGAAAACATGAATCCAAGCTCGTCATCCATTCTTACCCCTGAGTGGTCCCCACTAACGTCATTGAAGGCTGGAGAAAACCCACCCCACGGCCTTGTCCATTACCACAGCCGAGCCCATTGCCGCGACCGCGACCCTGTCCACGGCAATGCCCGGGACCTCCTAGTGCAACCTCCCCACGAGGTGCCACATCAACGGCTAACGCCGCGGCCTCTTGTCCGGCACCAGCAGCCTCAGGACACTGATCCCTAAAGTGTCCGGGCTGCATACAGTTATGGCACAATCCCTCACGGAAGGCCGTGTTACGACGCTCGCACGCCACCTGCAGCTTGTCATTGTCGCGGCCACACTTGTGGTTGGGGGGCTTGTTCTCACGAGTCTTCTTGGCTGAGGGGTTTGCTGGCTGCTTGTCCTTGACCCCGCCCCACTGCCCGGCTGTCCCTACAGCCTCGGTAGCCTCCATGCGTGCATCACGGCCTTGCTGTGCATGCGCATTCAACTGTACATCCGAGTAGGGCTTTGGGTTTGCCAAAAACACTTCGCTCACGTAGTCTCGCAACGCCCTCTAGCTTGTTCAAGCTTGGCCCGTTGAGGTCGTGGTTGTCTTGTCCTTCAGCTTCTCACTGATAAGACCATCGCGTAAGTACTCCAGTAGCAAGCACTTTGGGTACTTGAAGGTCTGGGTAGCGTTCCTCTCGGTGAAGCTTTCTTCTTCCTCCACGAGTGCGGTAAACTCGCTCAAGTAGGCCTCAAGTGAGTTACCTAGCTGCCTGAAGTCGTTGATCTTGTGGAAGGCGCACTGCGCCTCCTCACGCTGGGTACACTTCTTATGTATAATTACGGAGAAGGCTTCCCACGGCATGGGCTGCCACTCGAGGTGAGGCCTCTGTGCACTCCACTCCTTGACCACGTACTTGAAGAACTTTTTTTCAAGCCAAGTCGTGGCAAGATTGCCCCATTGAGTGAAAGGAGCCTTGTGGACATGTAGGACGTCGTCCATGGTGTTCAGCCAGTCGGTTAGCTTCACGTCCTTCCGGAAGATCTCCACACTGTGGAGGAAGGACGTGTTCATGACCGGCCCCGAAGTCATCGAGGTAGGCATGTCGTCGCTGCCACCGGCAGTGGTTTCCGCAACTGTGGAATGCAACATTTGCTGCTACATCCGCACATGGGTCACGCTCTGCAGCGTCTTGTCGAGGTTGTTGCATTGGCATCTTGCCTCATGGGCGGCCAGGCGCTGTAGCTGGCGATCACGGTCAAGGTCCGTGATGCTCTGCCCGATGTGGACCAGCAGGTTGGAAAACGCGAACTTAAGCTCTGATGTCGTCAGAGTATCAACGATAGCCTCCAGGGCCTCGCGCTGTCCGTGCACCTTTACCCACTCTAGGAGGGTTGGGTTGACGTAAATGCCTCCAAGGAGTTCCACCTTTCAGAGGAGACTTTCATCAGTGACGATTCTTGAGTGGGCGCTACCCTGCCCCATTGCGGCCATATCATTGGAAGGGGGGTCCACCCCCACACCCTCGTCAGGTGCCGTACCTCCATCATCGGTGGTAATCTTGAGTCGGCCCGTCACTTTAGGAGCGAAATCCGCAGGCCTACGGTGGTCATCGCAAATTGCCTTCGCGGCGTTATCGTCTGGCTCGTTCTCGTGGGAACTTCCCGCATGGCTGATTTCGGTGTCCTTGCTGCTCTCGGCAGTCTCACTGCCATCGGCAGCTTCAGGCGATGCAGCGAGCACCTCGCCCTTCTCGAGCAATTGGCTGGAGTTCGCCGCACGACAATGGCAATGATCGGGATCCTCATCGCCTTCGCCATCGTCGGCGTTGTGCTCTTTGTCGGGATCCCCCTCTGGGAGATCCTCCTCCATCGCATTGTGCGTCGTGTAAGGGTCCTCCACGTGCGCATTGACGTTCACGTCGAGCACTTTTGCGGCCTCCGCACGGTTCTCAGAGTCGCCAAGGTTTGCGTTGGTTGCCTTTAACAGTACGGTTGTCTTTGGTTTAGCAATTGTACTCGCGGTGACGGCTCCCAAGACTTGGAGTCCTGTGAGGGCGCATGGTGAGGCTGTCACCACCTTGCCCTTGTTGGTCTTTGACGGTCCGGCACTTGCCATCTCGTCGTCCGTGCAACTGGCACGTGAAAGTCGTTGTGGACATCATTCCACAAATTCGGGGAAGGATTGCCTCCCACAAACTCCTTGCTCTTAAGATCAGTGAGGCAATCACAAATTCAATTTCTTTTTTCCTAGGCCGCCACGTTGGCACAAGGTTGTATTTGTTCTAACTGGACTTCCTAAGCCGTGAATCACGGCGATTGGCAAGGACTAGTACCTAGGAAAACAAAAAATTGAAATATAAGGGAATGAGAAAATGAATGTGAGTGTCTCTCACAAAACAAGGGCAGAGAATGGCAAAGAAGTTCTAGTAAACCCTAGGAACTCCTTCACTCCCTCTCCTAACTTCTTGTTCTCCCTTTGTCTTCTTGTCTTCATTAGCCTCCTCTTGAGTTTTTGTGCACCTCACGCCCCTTGGCGGTGTCTTCCTTGAGCCGGCGGCATTGGGGATAATGCCAACATCTTGAAGGTGTTGTTCTTTCTCCTTTTTTTGGGTGCTCTCGGGTCGTAAGAGCTCGTGGCCTTGGGAAGAAGCACTGTCCCAATTTTCGTGATGAAGGAGGGAGGAGGGAACCTTGAAAAGAGGGGGAAAACGTGGTGGTTTGGGGGTGGGCACTCCCCACCCTGTCTCACATAAATCCCTCAACTCCCCTATAAATGAGGAGAGACTGGAGGAAGGAGTCTGCACCAAGTAGAGCTCTTTTTTAGCTTTCCAACGTACTTAACGTCACTTCAAACCGTGACGTGTAGACGCCGTAGTCCCTTCTAGAATTTTTGCTGCTTCTTATAGCTGTCGGCGGTGTTTTATGTATGGCGTAGCCTCCGTTTCCGTCGAACTCTTAGTCGCGGGGGTTGTCTAGCTCTGAGAACCAATGCTTGCCAGGGGTGGTGCACAACTACCCCTCGCTTCAGCGAGGAGGGAGGGCCGAACCGGCCCTCCCGCTAGAATATATTTGAAACAAAAATTAAAGATCAGGGAGATGTTAGCAACTCAAGTTAGAAAGTTCATGAAAGCTTCTTCACGGTGTTCCATCAACTCTAAATGACGTCACTTACGTAGTTTGTAACAAGGAGGGTGATAAAATAGGTGACCCTTAGGGTTGTTTTGGTAAGGTTTTGTATAGATTGAGCAAAAATCGCAATTGCATCTTAGTTACACAGCATTCGAGCATGTTTACTACAGCATAACGCACATTCATATGTGTGAAACTTCTTGTCTCAATCATAAAGACAGCTCCATGGGTATAAAAACTTATAAAACCACTAGTTGTTCGATGATCAGGTTTGCAAGACACAAACACCATCCATTGTGTTGTTAAATTTATGTGAAACTTCTTCCAACAANTGTTTTGGTAAGGTTTTGTATAGATTGAGCAAAAATCGCAATTGCATCTTAGTTACACAGCATTCGAGCATGTTTACTATAGCATAACACACATTCATATGTGTGAAACTTCTTGTCTCAATCATAAAGACAGCTCCATGGGTATAAAAACTTATAAAACCACTAGTTGTTCGATGATCAGGTTTGCAAGACACAAACACCATCCATTGTGTTGTTAACTTTATGTGAAACTTCTTCCAACAACTCGGCCGAGTTCTAACGAACACAATACGGGGTATTTTCTGGGGTTGTTAACAACTTCTAATGTTTTGCCTCTTTTTTGGCTATCGAGTTGTTATAATTACACAACAAAGTTGTGTTTTGTGCTCTTGCCTAAACTTTTTTTTTGTAGCAAAGGGGCATCCGGATGACAAATCTATTCCTCCCTTAACACTTCCTCCTACTCAAGTTGCTAACAACTTAGCTTTTTGCATGGTCCTTCGGTACGTTTGTAAAAGTTTGTCAAAACACTTGTAATTATTATCGAGGTGGACTTTGTGGAATCATAGTTGGAATGGCTTTCTCATTAGTTGCCAAGCTACATCCTTGATGAGAGTATGTACACTATTTTGATGGTTTTTTACCCATGCACCACTTTTCACTACTAAAAAGCAAAACAAAAGAAAAGAGAACATTGCTAAACAAACAACAAAATACATGTATTGTAACCACAAAGGTGACAAAGTAGGGTACCCCAAAAAGATTAAAAAACCTTGCTCATGATGGGTGTTATTCTTTATGGTTGTTGATGACAGGTGTGGCACGTGGCCATGGAGAATGATAGTTGGTGGAGCCAAAAGCACAAAATCTTGACACACAATTCATGCGCATTTGCAATAACACGGTTTGGATAGTTCTTTGGTGTTACTATTTAAAAAACCTAGGAAACCATAACTTTGCTCAGTGACATGCTCTGACGTAGGAGAAAAAGCGGCTGCCCTGCGTGAAAACGGAATTTTTGTTACAAAACAAACATCAAGCATGTAAGTAGTAGCTTATTCATATTAACTTGTCCCCTTGAAGTTGATTTTCTATGAGTTCCATTTTGTCACATCATACAAAACAAGTCGTGGGAGAGAATTGAGTTAAAAAATCCAATTTTGACATAGGATACATGAAACAGAATGATTAATCTAGACATAGTCAATGTCCTTCCTTCCCAAAAAAATCTTTTACATGCGTGGATTTCCTCCTAATATGTAGCAAGGCATGGATGAAAACAAGGGGGCTATTAGGGGTGTTACTATCAACATTTCCAAACACCCTTACCCATAAATTTTCAAAGAGGAATGAGGATTAAAGAAAAACATTAGTATCCTCCACTGTAAAAGCCCCTTCACCATTTTGTTTTCTACTAGTGCTGCCACCACGTGCCATCAACAGACTGAGAATGAAATGAGCTAACTTAATTCTTTATTTCGACCACAAGTTTGCAAATTCACAAAATCCCTTGACCACATACACTACCATTTCTAGAAGTCAACAAGTGGGAAGTTGCTTTTCAACCACCCTACCTAGTCATACTTCATGTTGATTTCTAACGAGAGGGCCGGATCGGCCATCCCACCTACCAGTACCGAGGGGGTGGTTTGCATATACCACTCGCTACTGCGACGGCTGGCTGGTTGTCAGCTAAGCGCAAGCCGCGGGCCGGCTGGCGACCGGCTGCCTAGGAGGCGTGCGGCCGGTCAGATGACCGGCCGGCCACTTACTGGCAAGCCACTAGCCGCACATCAAGCTGGTGGCTTGATTGGTGGCCGAGAGACCACAAGGGCCTCGAGGGCGAGGTTTGTGGCATCGTGCCCTCGCCCTCGCTTGCCCCCATTACTTGCAAGGACAAGCAAGAATGAGGGATTGGCACGAGCAAGAGTGATGCAAGAAAAAGTAGTGTGTGCTCAGAACCGTCAATCGTATCTCGCATGCAACGATTTTGCGCCAATGTGACAAAAACAAAACTTGATTTCATCAAGGCCAAACCCTGGGACAGGATGGGGAGTGTCCGCCCCCAAAACACCAAGTTTCTCCCTCTGAAGGCTTCCCCCTTCCTCCTCCATCCAAGAATTAGAACAGTGCTTTTGTCCAAGACAAGGGACTCTCACGGCCTGAGAGAGAAAGAAAAAAGGGGAAAGCGACACTTTGAGAATCTTTGGTTGCCGCCCCATTCCCATGGAGCAAAAGGAGGGCCCCTCAGAGGTGGCAGAAGGCGCGCCAAGACAGACATCAAGAAGCATACGGAAGCAAAAAAAGTGCTCGAAGAGTAGTCTAACGTGCACTTGAGTGACTCTCACAAAACAGGTGATTCCATAAAGGACCACCCGAGCGTGAACTCTGACAAAGAGCATGACGCTGACAACGACAGAGACAACGAGGATCGTGATCATCGCCATCGTTGTGTGGCTTCTTTCAGCCAGTGGCTCAAGAATGGCAAGATGCTTGCCACATTGCCAGAAGGTGCTAATAGCAACGAGGTTTCCGACAGTAATTAAGGCATCGAAAGCAAACACATTGGAATTTCTTGCTAGCACAAGTGGGATCATGGCAACGTGAAAGTAATTCACAATTATCGCTAAAGGCTTATTGATTTTGCTGCCAAGGCGGTGGGTTGACTCAAGATCACAACCAATGGTGGAGGTGTGGTACCACCCGGAGGAGTGGAAGGAGACCCCCTTCCTACAATGTGGCTATGATGGGACAAAACAATGCCCACTCGAGTATCGTTACTAGCGACAGCCTCCTCCGAAAGGTGGGACTCCCCATAGGAGTGTACACAAATCGTACCCTCTTGTAGTGGGTAAAGGTGTACGGACAGTGCGAGGCCATGTAGGCTATAGCCTACATCTTGGTCACGCTCTGTAGAGTACATTGCACTCTCTAAACTGTGCAATGAAACCCAGTGGCTTTGCACTTTCCTTGATGAGATCAAGGCACCACAAGAGGAAGCGACGGTCATCTGCATCGGCAACCACAGTGCCACTGCTATGGCGGAGGAGGACATGATCTCCCGGCGTACAAGGCACATCAACATTCAGTACCACTGCTCACGTGACCTTGTGGCCAAGGGTGTCGTGAAAGTGGAGCACGTTGAAACCAAGAAAATGTTTGCAAAATTATGACAAAGCCACTGGACAACGACTTGCATGTTGCAAGCTCTAAAGGAATTGGCATGGTGGATGCAAGAGATGAGAACTAAAGACCAGGAAAACTGAGGTGTGCAAATACAATGCTGAGCTATGGGTTCATGCGGAAGAAGATTACGTTGGCAGGTGGCCAGAGGTGCAAGGGAGAGATTGTCATTCTTTTATGCCCCCCTTGGCCACTGCTATAGCTAGCAGATAGGTTGGACATGCACTGCTCCTTTGGAGTAAGTCCCCCAAATCTTGTTCGTGGTACAAGTCCAAGCAAGACACAAGCAATGTTGTGCAATGGATAGTACGTTAGACAAAGGGACAACAAGTCATGCGATCGAGCCTTGATGTGAGCGGGAAGGTTTTTTGACCTTCCAGCACAGGGGAAGTTTCCTAGACATTTCTCCATGCATGAGGAGGATATGCCACTTGGCAGTCAGTGGATGTGCCAATTGGCAATCAGGTGAGGTGGCATGAAGTGGCCACCCCCAAAAGTGCCACTACCCACACACCTTAGATGTCAGGCCTAGGACTAGATGTACCAGGCTCATTCCTCATACTTATCACACAATCTGGCATCAGGAGCTCCTCACAGAGCTATCCAACTAAGGAACAGTATAAAGAAGGCACTGGTTGGTCTAAGTCCTAGGATTTTGTCTCAGATTAGCACCTCGCACGAAAGTGACCAAGTGTTAAGTGGACACAGTTGCTAGCAAGTGATTGCCTAGGAGCTTCTCAGTGTGGAATCGTGATCCTGAGAGGTCTCTTCTCCTACCTGACATGCTAGGAGGAGACGGCAGGTGCCATTGTGTCGGCCCTGTTTTCTAGCCCGTTTGCTTCAGGCCAGATGACAGGTTTTTCTCCATGATTTCCTTTTTTTTTCCTGTCGTTCTTGCTCTCGACAGTCATGCAAGATGTGATCCAAACTCTTACAAGTCTAGAAGAGCCATTGGAAACATTGATCAACAGCGTCCATTTCCATCTGAGATGAGGTTCCCGTCAACTGAGATTTTTTGCGCCCATGATATGAGTTTTGGGTTTGAGGTTCCCAACTATCAAATTCCTCCATTTGAGCGATGAAATCAGATGGTACGATAATCTATGGAAGTCCATCCTGGATGTTGGATATTGTAATTTCTTGTCAAACATCACACTTGAGGTCGTTGTTGGAAAGGAACCAGAGTTACTCAAGGACAATATCACTGTTAGTGATGACTTCATAGAAAGGCCATTAGTACTCCACCACACTTGACGGATGATGCAAATGTTGAAGCTTGTACCGCACATCATGTTTTTTATTCAGCTCTTCAAAGTGCATAAGGATTAAGCATGCAAAGTCCATCTATTGTCTTAGTGGAGTCAAATAGTCGTACCACGTCAAGTGAATCTCATCAAGAGGTAGACCCCCTGTTTTCGACAATGTAAGAGTTATCATGTAAGCCATTGATCCAGCTCTTATGATCTCCTATTGCCATTGGATGGTGAACATTGTGCCATACAGAACTGAGGTTGCATGGTCAATTTTCTCTATATTGTTGTTGACCGTAACAGCGGTGAAGTACACCTCCAAACTATGTGGCCACATCCACATCTTTGGTCCTTTAAATTTTGCAGGTTCAGTCCATTCCTTAAGTACCAAATGGACTTGCTACTCACTCAAGAGTAAGCAGTTTCTCTCGGTGAGCATTGCTTCCTGCCCGTGTGCGTTCCAAAGCTCCTCCATAGTTGTTGTGAATTGTTGGATAATGCGGTCAATGAGGCTCTTGAGTCTCAATGATTTCCGGTACAAGTCTTTCTTCATGTGAGCTTGTCACTTAGTGCCTCCCATCGTGCCAGGTATTGCCTTGAGAGGCAATAGCAAACATGAGGGTGTACCGAGTCCAAAGATTCTGTCAATTGATTGGCCGTTGGAGTTTTCCAGGTTGAGCCATTTGTTGCAAAGCCTGTTGCTATTGTCTCATTTGCTTAGAGAGTGTCTTGGATAGCACGTTGCAAATCCTCCATCGCCAAAAGTCTTTGCCGCTTACTACTGCTTGCCACCACTTGCACTTGATCCGTTCCATTGTCTTCAAGAGGTTTTTGACCTTCTAGACTATGAAGATTATCTTAAGTATTGTGTGAAGTTGATGACTCAGCTTGAAGACGTTGGTTGCCCCTCCATCACCGCTGGACACTAATTCCAAGTGTTCTACTGAGAAAATCGTGGATGGTTTACAAGGATAAGGTTTGGAGTAGAAAAAAATTAGAGATACTGGTCAATGGGAAGATATCTCATTTGTTGGAAGTGTATCTCAATAACAAGTGTCAGAATTGTTGAGCGTACACATAAATTAGCAAGGAACAACATGAGGTATACTTCGGTTTGTGGATGCTTGAGTCAAGCGATGCATATGACATCGTGTTGTGAGAGGACTTTTCTCAGAATCCATTGAAAAATCAGGGGTTTTGATAAAGGTGAGTTACGGTTCTAAAAAAAGGTGAAGCGCCGTGGAGAAGTCGGTCCAACATTATTGAAACATTGATACAAGTCGCAATAGTTTTGTTGACCATTATGGAAATAGGTCAAAACTGTCAGAATATTTTGAAACAAAACATCTATGGTTGCCGCAGGTGGCCAAGATGGGCTTCCACGATTGGCTTAGAAATCCCAAGGTCGACGTGCAGTGGGCCACCAATGTGATGGTCAAAATTTTCATCCATGGAGCTTAGGGACTTGTGTGTGTTAGGGACAAAACGATGTGCGTGTGTGTGTGTGTGTGTGTGTGTGTGCGTGCGTGTGTGTGTGTGAGGTGTATATATGTGTGTGTGTGTGTGTGTGTGT
>SZWC01029013.1:0-18583 GCA_023375785.1 Penium margaritaceum
GACGTAAAAGACAACATGGACAAGCATGTTGTTCAAACCGCGTACATTGTCATTTTCCATAACAATGGTTTCCCATAGTAGTGCATATGATTGGAGTCTACTCTTCTGTCTTACATGTCAATGCAGTTACTGCCACAGAATTGGATCACCAATGTCCTTCAGTTACTGCCTGGCAACTGGATGTCCTAACTGTTTCAGTTACTGCCATTCAATTGAGTAACCTAAATGCATCACTCATTGCCATAGAAATGCAACACTCATTGCTAAGCAGAAATCCATATCACTGTTTGTGAAGTTTAAGTCTCTGTGTACTGATTGTGATGCTATGCAAATTACCTATGTTTCCTACAGCATACACTGTCAAATGACAACAATGCAACGAACAGAACAAGTGGGAAAAAACTCAGAGATGAAATTGAATGACAAACTGTGATTGGATCACATGACATCACACCTCTACCACATCATCGTCTCCTACTTGCTCATGCCCAAGCCCCATGTCCCCCATGCCTTCGTCCTCGTCATCATTCACAAAGAGACTAAGTCCTTCCAGCTCTTCTGCCGCTGCTCCAACCAGTGACTCCCTCGCCTTCTTGCAGAGCTCATTGACACGATCCTCTTCGTCCTTCAGTTCCTTAGCCACCACGCCATGGCGACTGACGGGGAAGTCTCGCAGCGTTGGCTCGTTGATCCAACTCTTCATGGTCAGCAGGTTCTCCACTGCTAAATGCGCCAAGGAATGCCGGAAGTCTGTGATGACATGCCTGCCCAAGGAAAACAGCCGTTCAGAAGGAGTGGAAGTGCCAGGCACACAGAACACATCCATGCCGAGGAGGTAAAATGTTGGAAACTGGTTGTGGAGCTTTCGGTAATGCTTCAGGATGTTTGTCTTGGGATGCTTCTTGTCGAGTTTGCTCCACCTATCCAGTTCCTCCTCCACGCCGCTCAGTTGCACTTATGCTGCTGGTGGTGGCACCGGTGTCTCGAACATATCTGCCATGGGGTCCGCCAGTGCTACCTCCAGTAGAGCATCATCCTCTGCTCGCTGCTGCTCTGCTCTCGGGCGCAACTGCCGAGTAGATGTAGAGGCTGAACTCTGTCCGGCAGAGCTCTGACTGTTGTTCACGCCTGGCTCCTGGTTTTGCTGGTCTGACAATGCTGCTGCTTCTGCTGCAGCCGTTGCTTCTGCGCGCTCTTGCTCGACACGCTCATGATATGGCCGCATGAGCTGCAGCAGCTTCACCTGCAAGGCTGCTGCTGACCTGATGCCCATGAGACCGTGGGTTCTGCCGTAGTACTTCAGCCTGAAGCGGGGGTCTGCGGCTGTCGCCAACACATGCTTGTCTGTCAGCAGCTTTGCGTACTTCTCAAGTTTCGCTAGAGCGTTCTCAAACCCCGGCAGCAACTGTGTCAGTAGCTTCTCCTTGGCGTCGAGCTTGCCCGCCACTCCTTTCCTTCTGCTTTTTGCCACTACTGCTTCTTCTTAGCTGCAGCAGATGCAAGAGATGAGGTAGGAGAAGGTGCGGCTGCAGAGGAGGGGGTGGACACCTGAGAGGCACGAGGAGGTTGCATCCTTGGAGACTGAGGTGGTGATGGAGGTAGATCGTCCGGCGTGTAGACATGCCAGTCTATTTTCGCTTCACACTCCTCATGTTCGCGCTCATCCACTGCAGCAAGCTCCTCACGCCAGTATGCGCTATCCAGCATGTGAAACCACAGTGGTGTGTCGTCGTTAACAGGTGGAGGTTCGTCAAGGAAGCTCGGGTCCTCCCATTCACAGTCTGCGTACCGAGCTGCTGTGCGCGAAGAATCAAGATCCTCTTCGAGTGGGCCGTCGAGGGGCGGAGAATTCAGGGTGACGGAGTTAGTGCAGTTGGTATAGCCAAGAACAGTGTGCGTGCAGTGAGAGCACCGCACTGGGTAGATGGGTGTGTCACGTGAGAGTGGGACAGCACATGGCTAAGTGGCAAGGATTAGCACAGTGATGGTGCAGGTGTGCTGACCGCTGCAAGAGAGCAGTAGGAAGAGTAGGTGTGGGCCACGAAGAGTGCCTGAGAATAATGCGCACCGAGGTGCGAGGCCGAGAGCAGCTCCTGTGTGCGGAAGGCGAGAGAAGAGAGAGAGAGTGGAGCAACTGCAATCTGGCGAGGACCCTGATATTGGTGTGTGTGGCTTCCACCCATCACGATTGATGCCGATGGATTATCCATATACCCACGTTGGTGGTATATGGTAGAGGAGGGCGTGACGACACAACGGGCCTCCGGAGTGTCCCGAGACTTCTCTTGCACCTACGACAACGCCGGCGAGACGTAGTCGATGCATTTCGGCAATCCTGTTGGCTTCTCCGGAGCTAGGAGAGTTTTCTCGGTGGGATGAGGCCCGCGCATCCGGTGGACTATACCAGTGCGACGAGGAGACCTGGTGGCTGTACTAGCGCTTCCCATGTTCGGAAAGCCATGTGTGTTGTTTGGACGTTGATTCTGAGATTTTCTGGCACTGCTCCTATTTTCTTGGTGGTGAAGACCCGGGTACTCGGAGAGCTGTTCCGGTGCCTTGAGGAGACCACCATTATTGTTATTGTGGTGTACGCAGTGTGTTCTCCCTGCTGACTCATTTGGGTTCAGCAGGAGTGACGGGGCCCGGTGCGGCTAGCTGCCGGCGCCCCTACTTAAGCCCGTTAGGAGCTCATTTGTACTCTCTCCTTGTTCTTTTATATAAAGCGTTCCAGTCTTAGCCAATTTTTTTCCGTCTTGCATCGCACTCACACACAAAGCTCATGTTTGTTTTTGCATGGGCCTGCATGCCCTAAAATATTTCCAATTTGGTATCAGAGCGCAGGGGGGTGTGTGAGCAGTAGAAGCAGCAGAAGCAGCAGCAGTGGACGGAACGCAAAGAGAATGTGCCACTTGGCGCCATTCTGGTAGCAGCGTGAGGGAGCGCAAAGCGACTGCATGTGAACGCCACAGGGGTGGTGAGCCGCGCACAGCAGCACTAGCGACTGCGGTAGCAACAGCAATAGAAGCAGCAGACAAAGCATCCACGGCAGCTACGGTGCCATGCAGCGGGAGCAGTAGCGCCAGCGTAGCCACTCACTAGCAATAGCAGCAGCGGCGGCAACAGCAGCAGCAGCGGCCAACGCTAGAATTCACAGCTGCTGCACAGGCGGAGCAATAGCAACAACAGCAATTGCAGCAGCGCATCAGCCGCTGCAGCAGCGGCTTCAGTAGCAGCAGCATATAGCAGCAGCAGAAGCTACAGCCATTACAGCAGCGGCGGCAGTAGCGTGCAAGAACGACGGCAACAGCAGCAACGTGTAGCAGCAGTAGTAGCATCGACAGCAACAAGCAGCAGCGACGACAACAGCAAGCAGTAGCAACAGTAGCGGCGGCAGCAGCAAGCAGCAGCAACTACTACTGCACAGAGCAACAGCAACAGCAGCAGCAACAATAGTACCAGAATCAGTAGCAGTAGCAAAAGGAGCAGCAGCAACAGCAACCAAAGCAATTGAACCTGCCGCTGCAGCTACTCCTGCTGCTGCGAGCGAGGCCTCGCAGCCCTCCTTTAAGAAGGGGTCCTCTGAGGGGGCCTATCGGCACCGTTTGCATCCCCCCTCCTCTCCTTCTCAAGGGGGTCCTCGGAGGGCCCCGCCAAGCCCCTCCGAGGGGCCCTTCGGAGGGGGCACGTCGGCCCCGTGGGCCCCCTCGACCCCGTTGGCCCCGTCGGCCGACCGACGGAGGGGCCGGCTCAGAGGGGCGGACAGGACCCCCCCCTCTCTTCCCTCCTCACTTGCTCATTGGCTTGCGAGAGAGCAAGCCAAGGGTCCACTCTCCTCGTTTTCTTTTTTTTTTAAGCGAGGGGCGACCTGACCCCTCGCCCTTTGCATTTTTTGGGCCTCCTCCCCTTTCTCTCACGTGGCACTCGAGACAAGGGGCGCGTGTGCATCCGCGAGGGAGTGGTGACCCGAGTTGACAAAAAAAGGGGGATAGGAAAAAAATAAATAGAGAAAAGAACAAAAAAAAACCTAAACAAAGGGGACAAAATCTTTCAATCCCTGTCGCCGACAACTGCAGTCGAAACCCGTCCAGCAACGGCTGCAACACTCGTAGTTGTAGCAGCCATAGCAAGAACAACAGCTTCCGTAACAACAACGGCGGTGGCAGTGGAGTGTCGATGACTGCATAGTGCAAAGCAGTTGCTGTAATGCTTGTAGTCTCTCCTTCCCGGCCAACAGCGGACTGTCGTCGGTGGCGACTTTTTTTTCGAGACGCGTCGTGGACCAGCGTCTTCCTGGGGCCCGTGGATTGGTGCGTGCAGTTCACTCCGTAGGATCCACGGTGGATTTGAGTCTGTGCATCTTCGAGGGTTGGGTCGTATACCGCTTGGAGCAGCAGCCACACCTGTCACCGCCACCCCTTCCATTCCTGGAGCAGTCTTCGCTCCATTAGTAGCAGCAGCAGCCTCAGTAGCTGGAGCTAGTCAGAATCCATTCTCCGGTTGTACTGTGGTGGTGTAGCTCATTCCGTCAAGTCACGTTTGCTGACCCCAACGCCGTGACTTTTGGGAGTGACAGTGCCTACTGGTCTCATTCTCTCCAGTGGCTTGGTGCTTACCACCGGGAGTAGGTGTCCTCGGCACCTATCCATCATCCCGCGCAAGAGATGAGTGCGTAGACATCTGAGAAGGCACCTTGCACCTTTGCCTGCTGTTACTGTGGTGATGTACGTCATGGTTAGCGTCGCTGCTGAACACACCCTCGCGGCTGGCATCCACCCTGGCTGCAGCCTCGTCTGAGCATGCGTCCTCCATAGCATACGGATCTGCTAGCGTTGGTAGATCCCCTAGCTGGATTTCTGGCGACCATATTCACCGAGATCCATGGCCTGAGGCAGATGGTGCAGCCGCTCTGTGACCTCATCGTCACTGAGTGTGCGTCTGCTACTAGTTCATTGATGACCTTTTTTATCACATCTCCTTCCTCCTCTCCTCCTTTCTCATCCAATGGTGTCCCTTCATCTCCATCTACCAGCCAGTCCCAGGCTGCCACCATCCTTTCGATCCTCCACTCTCCTACGAACACGACGCCATCGCGCGATGATCTGCCTTCATATAGTCGTTCTAGTCGTGTGTCCCTGCGGAGTCAACATCAGTGTTCCGCACGCCGTGCTCGTGCCGGTTTTGATACATCCTCCACCCATTCGGCTTCCGTTGCTGTACCTGTCAAGGGAGAGTGTGGTCATTGCGCATTGCCTATTGTGACTGTAGCGACAGGATCCGCACTCGCGTCGGGCCGTGGTGCCGGAGCGTCAGCTTAGGCAGATTCAGACAATACGACAACACATGATGTGGAGTCTGATAACGACATGGCGTTCATGATGGAGCCTTGCGTGTCATTGAGCTCGACTTCCACGTCCGGGCTGGATCCAGATCTTCCGCACTAGCAGGTTACATAAGGAGGAGCATAGGCACCGCATCCCTGGACAGTGCCACTCGCGGCTCCGACCGGTGGCGGCCGGGCGGTGGCATAGGAGTCCCGCACAGATCAGGATGCGTCTACTGGACTTTTGGGGGAGAGTGTGCAGCAGACTTACACTAGTCTAGCGGATGTTGGAGTGCTTCGGACGTGCATATCATCGAGGTCGACATCTACGTTGGGGCAGGAGCCGGACGTTGTGCAGCAGCAGGTTACATCAGGAGGAGTGCAGGTCCCGTGTGCCTGGGCGATGCCACTCCTGACTCTGACCGGTTGAAGCCTGGCGGTGGCATAGGAGTATTGTGCGGATCGGGATGCCCCCTACGGATTTCCGGGGGCGTTGGCGCACGACACTCACACCAGCCCGACAGCGGTCGCAGTGCATGAGCGGAGTTGGCAGGCTGGTCTTTAAGAGGTTGAGGCATTCTTGAGAGCAGCAGTTCTGAGAGGTGTCACTGGGACACGTGCTGCAACAGACACAGCAAGTTCTACCATATCATCTGCGCTACCTGAGGACCAGCTTCAGCGTGAGGATTCCTCCATGTTCCCAGAGTCTACGTGATCTTGTACTCACGACGGAGCAGCGACACACATGACAGAGTCAGGTGGTGGTCCTCACTCCATTATCGGGCAGGTGGCAGCGACCTGCCTTCCCGGCGAGACGGTGCGTGAGCGCCAGCTGCGCTTGCTGGTCGCCTTGACGGGCATTGTCAAGCTGGACTCCTACACACCTGTTTCCACTACGACAGCAGTCGAGGACAGTGGAGCAGATCCATAGATGCGGACGAAGTCACCTTGTCAGCAGGAGCTGATTTCTGTCCTCTCCTGTTCACCTGTTGGTGACCATGCTGGTCACATCGACGCTGAGACTGGCAGTACCTACACGGACGATATTTCCACATGCTCCACGGACTCTGACGACTCCTCCTTCTCCTTCTCTCTCGGCATGCAACCGCTCATTCCACCTTGTATGACAGACACGAGCTATGGTGTGGATGCGACACCTGCAGCTGCATCCGATGATCCAGCGTCTCAGCACATTACGAGTTCTGTTGACCCCCAAGAGGATGCAGCAGTACCGGTTCCATCGTCTTCAACAGTAGAGATGTAGATGGAGCTGTACTCACGAGTTATGTAGTCTACATGTGCAGTATCCAGTGAGGTAGAGCTTATCCTACTCGAGGAAAACATGGGCGACCTCCACATGTTCGAGGCAGATTACGCTGACTTGTAGGAGCGTGTAGTGATACTACACCAGGAAGTGATGGCAGCGCGTGAGTGATTCTCAGAGGAGGGGAGCATCACTAATATTGGTACGAGCTTTACACCACCAACAAATGGCACACCCACAATCGGGGAGGATCTTGTACCACCTCCAAGTATGACGTCAACTGGAGACACTACCATATGAGAGTTGAGCGTGCCTTCAGTTTCTGCCATCGTCATGCCTGTCGAATCCGTCATTGCTCTTCCTTCTACTACTGCCATCACGCACCTTCATCCACTCGACTCAGCTACTCCGTCGTCACCTTTGTTCCTCCAGCCCTCCTCTTCTGGTTGTACACCCTTGTGCATCAGGGTACGCTATCCCGCATCGGAGGCCAGCTCCGCCACTTCATCCACGATCGCGTGCTCCTCGCCCATTCCCTTTCTTCTGGCATACACAGATGCATCGCGGTAGAGCGGAGACAGGAGAGACTGTGAGTTGGGACCCTTGGCAGTGACGCGAGGACTGGTACACTCCAGGTGATACATGAGCGACATGAGGAGTCTTGTCCGGAGACACCACTTCGTCTTTGACGCTAGGAGCCGACTCGTACATGACAGGGGGAGCTATGTTTGTATGATGGAGAGACCACATGATTCATTGCACATGATCTGTTCAGCTACGGCATCAGCATCTCCATCGAGGAAATCGCCGCCAGGTTCATCTGCCCAGGGGGAGTGTTGTGTGGACCTCGATCTGACGCACCGTCACGGGAGATGCATGGCGAGGAGTCCATGCTTTGCTATGAGCATACTACAGCCACACTATGTTGGTCGAGACCTGGACACTTGGTCGGTTGCACCAGTGTCACCAGGGGACCATGGGGTCATGTGTCTTGGTGTGTGGCCATACTGCGTATGGCATGTGCATGCCAGCTGGTTTGCTCATAGTGGTCGAGACCCGGACACGTGGTGAGGTACACCTGTGTTACGAGGAGACCCCCCTATGATCCTATGTGTTGATTGACGATGTTATTGTGGTCGGCACACATACGCCTGTTGGATTGCTCCTAGTGGTCGAGACCCGGGCACTGGTACCGCCAGTGTCACGAGGAGACCCTCTTGCAGCCTGACATGTGTATGGTGTGCATTACACTGGCTTGTGAGCATGTGCATGACTCTTCTCATGGTCTAGACCCGGACACTTGGTATGATGTGCCACTGTCGTTAGGAGACCTTAGATGGACAACAGTTGTGTATGTGTGTGAGGTTTACTGGTGTACATTGTGGTTTGGCATACGTGGTTGTTCCATGCCTTCCTTCATTTGTTCTGGCGTGGACGGCTATGTCAGCCAGGGGGAGTGTTTGTGTGTGTGGCTTCCACCCGTCACGATTGACGCCGATGGATTATCCATATACCCACGTTGGTGGTATGTGGTAGAGGAGGGCGTGACGACACGACAGGCCTCCGAAGTGTCCCGAGACTTCTCCAACACCTACGACAGCGACGGTGAGACGCGGTCGATGCGTTCTGACAACCCTGTTGGCTTCTCCGGGGCTAGGAGAGTTTTCTCGGTGGGTTGAGACCCGCGCACCCGGTGGACTGTACAAGTGCGACGAGGAGACCCGGTGGCTGTACTAGCGCTTTCGATGTTCGGAAAGCCGTGTGTGTTGTCTGGACGTTGATTCTCAGATTTTCTGGCACTGCTCCTATTTTCTCGGTGGTCGGGACCCGGGCACTCAGAGAGCTGTTCCGGTGCCTCGAAGAGACCACCATTATTGTTATCGTGGTGTACGCAGTGTGTTCTCCCCGCTGACTCGTTTGGGTTCAGCGGAGGTGACGGGGCCCGGTGCGGCTAGCTGCCGGCGCCCCTAGTTAAGCCCGCTAAGGGTTCATTTATATCTCTCCTTTTTCTTTTATATTCAGCGTTCCAGACTTGGCCAATTTTTTACCGTCTTGCATGGCACTCACACACAGAGCTCATGTTTGTTTTTGCATGGGCCTGCATGCCCTAAAATATTTCCAATTCCCGACACTTTAGGCTGCTGGAGAGAGCAGCACCTCACGGAACTAGTGATGGCACTGGCCCGTGAGATGGGCACTTGGTCGATGCAGGACGGGCACGGGCGTGCTCCGAAGGGGGAGCGAGGAGCAAAGAGGTAGACACGCGCTGTCGAGAGGTTGTGGGCGGCGAGATTGCCACTGATGCACGTGGGTGCTACCACAGATGGCACTGGTGGGCTGCGGCAAGAACGTCGCGAGCACGATGGGGCACGGGTTCCGCATCGATGCTTCCACAGTCGTCGAATCGGAGAGTTGCAAGGGCAAGCTCTTGATGCTCTGATACCAGTAGTTGCTAGGTAACTTCCTAGTTAAGCCATGTGGACGCGGGTGGGTGAGAGCAACGAGCCACGAAACTTGCTATGGATGCGGTCAATACTTTGCCTTAGAACTTGCACCAAAAAAAAATGAGATAAGAGCGAGTGAGGGGAGCGAGCGAGATAAGCTCCGGTGAGCACGCACCCACACCTAGCATCACGTTTGAGTGGGCTAGTGCCGCCACCGGGGGGTTGAGCCCGACCACACGGAATAAACCGAGGGCGGCTGCTCACCAGTGCACGGCCAAAACCGGCATGGCAACCCCCTAAGGATCAGCTGAGAAGATGCGTAGAAGCGTCCTAGCGACACCGCCGCTGACTAGGTGCCAGTGCCTGGTCAGACGGTGACGACAGTCACAAGTCGTGCACGCAACGGCAAGGGTTTGGCTAGGCGACACAAAGGCAAAGTGTCAGAATTCTTCAATAGCATTTGCAGAGAGAAATGACAAATGACAGGTCCATGGCATAAGTACCTGCCGCGGCGCACGGCGGGTGTCGCACGCGGCAGTGCAAGATCTGTCCTAAAACCGGCCCAAAACCACTGTTTTGGCCGTAACTNCAACGGCAAGGGTTTGGCTAGGCGACACAAAGGCAAAGTGTCAGAATGCTTCAATAGCATTTGCAGAGAGAAATGACAAATGACAGGTCCATGGCATAAGTACCTGCCGCGGCGCACGGTGGGTGTCGCACGCGGCAGTGCAAGATCTGTCCTAAAACCGGCCCAAAACCACTGTTTTGGCCGTAACTCTGCGCACACATGTCAGAATGCTACGTCGTCTGAACCTAGACGTGCATAATCACAAGCAGGTCGCTACGACTGGTCACATGCATGCATCCGGCATCGAACGGTGGACACACAATGCAAAAACATGCAAATCGGGCCCACGGCCAGTCCACCGATAAAGTCCTGCGTGCTGCAGAAAAACTGCAGGAGGTCCCGGGTAGCGTCCAGAGCTCTAGAACGGCCGTCGGTCAGCTCCAAGCCGGTAGTCCACTACCGGACGACGCACCGGTACCACCTGGGTCCGTATCAGGGATCTGCACGAGTATGGACACGGCCGAGTGGTCACAGTAAACTATACAGCTCGACAGGAACGTCACAAATCACAACACGCCCCCATGACCCGATGGTACGCATGTCCATACACGTACAGCACTGAAACGAGTACAACAACGCGTGCAACGACATAGTGACTGGCCACCACAACACCCCACACTCAACCACTCTCAGGCAAGGGGCGAAGCCCGACAGAACGAATGGCCACCAGGAATTTTCCGCGTGCTAGTGCCTTCGTCAAGAAGTCAGCACGCTGCATGTCAGTGCCAACCGAAATGACGGAGATCACGTGTCGCTCCACCAAGTCACGCACAAAGTGATGCTCTACTGCAATGTGCTTCATGCGAGCATGGAAGACACCAAAGTTCTCCGCAATAGCAAGAGCACTCTAGTTGGCGCAACGAAGCACAATGGCGGGTACTGACTGACCCAGCTCAAGGAACAGACGCTGCAGCCATACCGCCTCAGCAACCCCTGCTTCCAAAGCGACATACTCTGCCTCTGATGAGCTACGTGCAATGCAGCCCTGCTTCCCGCTGCGCTAGGACACAGCGGTACCACCAAGCAGGAACACGTAACCGGTGCGACTGCGTCCGTCTGGGCTCCAGGCCCAGTCGCTGTCGGTGTAGCCATCAAGGACCACCGAACACTGCCGACGAAAGCAGAGTCTGAGGTACGGTGTGGAGACCACGTACCGCACCACTCGCACAGCCACATGAAGGGCTCTAGCACGTGGAGCCTGCGAAAACTGGGCAAGGAGGTTGACGGCGAATGCGATGTCCGGACGTGTGGTAGTGGCCAGGTACATCAGGGATCCGATGAGACGGAGGTACAAGGTCACATCCACTGTCTCCCCCAGCTGTGTGGGATCGTCCACCTTCAGGGCATCCTGTCCGTTGGGTGTGAGGGGTGTGGAAGCCGTGGGCACTGCGCCGAGTAGATCGCTAAAGCGCTCCCCCACAACGCGTGCGTATCGGGCCTGGTGCAGTTGCAGAGTACGACGTCTGCGGTCTCGTACGATCTCCCTGCCGAGAAACACCGCTGCAGGACCAAGGTCCTTCATCCTGTAGGCAGTCTGGAGGACGGCCTTGGCCTCCTTCACGGCCTCCAATGAAGGAGACGGGATCAGAAGGTCGTCGACATAGACCAGGATGGCGGTGAACCGCTCAGGCGTCCGGCGGATGAAGCGAGAGGGATCTACCTCGCTCTGTACATATCCCGCACGAGTTAGGGTGCCGGTGATCTCCAAGTTCCAACCGCGAGGAGACTGCTTGAGGCCGTACAAGGACTTGCGCAAGCGCCAGACCTTGTCGCCATCCTCAAAACCGGGTGGCTGAGCCACGTAGATCTCCTCATCCAGAGAGCCATGGAGGAACGCATTGTTCACATCCATCTAGTGTAGTTCCCAGTCATGCTGAGCCACTACACCGAACAGAGCTCGAGCTGAGGTCATACGGTCGACAGGGGCGAAGGTGTCAGTGTAATCGATGCCCTCAATCTGAGAGTACCCCTTGACGACCAAGCGAGCCTTGTGGCGTTCCAGTGAGCCATCTGGCTTCACTTTCTTGCGAAAGACCCACTTGACCTGAATAGCCTTCCTTCCAGGTGGAAGGTTGACTAGCTCGTAAACTCCGTGCTCTCGGATGGCGCGAAGCTCATCCTCGCAGGCAGCATGTCAAGCGTCAGCATCCTGTTATGAGAGAGCTTCCCTCAGTGTGCCCGGGTCAGGCGCCAAAGCGGGAGAGCTCTGCGTGGCAAGAGCACACGCCTCAGTGCTAGGTCTGACGACCACAAGATCGGCTGTTGCATCACAGGCGATGTGGAACTCGCGAGTGACGAGGTCGTGCCCTACTGTACACGCTGGATGTACCTATGTGTGCTCAGTGCGGACACTCAGGCCTAGGGCCTTTGTTCTAGGGTCACCACTCGCGACGCTGCGAGTGGAGCGCCTGGGTGCAGGACCAGACGCTCGCTGAGCTCTGGAGTCCAATGGTCGAGGACGACCGCCAGGCTCACGGGAGTAACCTGGGCTCGAGGGGCGTACCTCATGCTCAGGAATGGGCACAGTCACAGCCGGGGAGAGCTGAGCCAAGGGAGCTGGTGATGTCGTGCGAGGAGGGGCGTGTGTGGGAGACACAGGACTCGGTGTGGCAGTAGGGACAGATGAGGCAGGACCACACACAGAGGCAGGAGTGCCGGCGGACACAGGAGTACGCACATGTGTAGGATCATGGGTACTGAAGGGAGGCGAGGGAACCGGGGTAGAAACCGGTGGTGCTGGAGAGGTCTCTGGGCCGACAGCGATGATCGCTGGGTCATCAAGAGCCGGAGACCGTGAAATGGAGGGAGCTCGAACGGACACATCAGCCTGACGAGGGGTGCTCGCAGGCGAAGACTCCCCCATCCGGCGAGAAACCTCACACGTAGGGATGTGCGTGACAGACAGCGACGTAATCGACGTCAGATCACGGTAGGTGAGGGACTCAAAGAAGAGCGCGTCGCGTGACTCAACAATGCGACGACCGGTAGGGTCCTAAAATCGACAGGCCTTCGATCCCGGGGAGATGCCGACGAAGGCACACAAGCGACCCCGCGGTGAGACCTTGGACCCCTGCTGGTCCTCGGTGTACCACACGGAAGCCAAGGACCCCCAGACGCGAGCGAAACGAAGGTCAGCACGATGGCCGAACCAGAGCTAATACGGTGTGACATGGTCCGGAACAGGACCGTGCGGGAAGGAGTTCCAGACCCAAGTCATGTAGGCAAAGCCCTCAAAAGCGAAGGACTCTGGGAGACCGCACTCAGACCGCATAGCGCGAACTGCATCCTCCATGGTGCGGTTCCAACGCTCAGAACCACCGTTCTGCTGAGGAGTAGCAGGAGCGGAGACCTGGTGAAAAATCACGTGCTCAGCGAAGAAGCTATCCATCTCGCCTAGAAAATCGCCGCCACGATCCGATCGGAAAGTGTGCAGCGTGTGGCGGGACTGACGCTCAGCCATCACTAGCCAGCGAACCGCGAGAGCGGCGTCGCTCTTCTGGCGCAGGCTGTAGACCCACCGCATCCGGGTGAAGTCATCAGTCAGCGTCAGGACGTATCGACCCCTATCGGACATAGACTCGACAGGAAGAGGACCAAGAAGGTCCGAATAGACGAGCTCAAGAGGGCGAAGTGCGCGAGATCGTGAGTCAGGGTAGGTGCAGCGATGCATCTTACCCTGGGCGCAGAAAAGACAGTCGGTCTTGGGCGGCTTCTCGAAAGAAGCCGCATCAAGACCGAGAGCAGGCTGTGTCCAAATGAGCTTCGACACAGTGTCGGAGCCTACATGACACAGACGGCGATGAAGCAATCGCTGGTACTCAGGAGACAGAACACCAGTGACAAAAACACGAGCTTAAGGGGAAGTGGAGCAAGGGGCAGAAGTCTGGGAAACACGGTACAGGTCATCCACAACAGAGGCACGCAGAACAATGCTGCGAGTGTCACTGGCAGTCACAGTCGCGGACTCGGCAGTGTGCTCCACAGAGAGTTCCATCAGTGTGCAAGCACGTACAGAAAGCAAACTGAGCTCAAGGTCAGGCACAAACAGCACCTCGGAGAGATACAAGGGGCCAGACGGACCATCGAAGCACACGACCCCAACACCCTGGACTGGCAATGACTGACCAGAGCCGGTGCAAACGGAACGAACAGACGCAACAAGACCGAGAACAACGAAGTCACTACGACGACACGTCATGTGATGAGTGGCACCTGAATCGATGATCCAAGTGCCACCGGCATCACGACTGGAGGACATCACTGTACAACGGGCAATGGAACACTCGGCCGCAGACGGACGCTGAGCAACAGGTGGGGACAAACGACGAAGGGCACAAAGGTGGGACTCATGAATCCAATCTGTACAGTCAGGCCCATCATCATCACATGCCGACTGTGCCCCCCCACACGAGTCATCCCGAGCCACATGGACAGACCGACCGACAGTCTGTGAATCACTCGGCTGTGACAGCACACTCGCACCTCCCTGAAAGTGGAGCGCCAGAAGGTGACGAAGCTCGGCGATGGTGCGGTCGCGTGGGTCCGGATCACTGCTACTCGACGGTGGGGAAGCAAGAACAGCTGCAGTCGTGGCTGCCACGCGTCCTGAGGAAGTCGAGGCTGACGTGCTGGACGCGGAACGGAGAGCGTGTGCCGCCTGTAGCCCACGAGTAATCCGTGCCCAGTCGAGCGGCTGCTGGCACTCGGTGTAGCGATGGGCGCCGCCACAGTTGTAGCAGTGAACGGAACGTCCACTGCTACCACTGGAAGACGACTGCTGCTGTGACTGCTGCTGACCTGGTCCCCGCTTCCCCTTCTTCTTCTTCCCCTGAGCTGCTGTTGCAACACCCTGTGTCTGAGTGGGTGTGGGCGGGACCGAAGAGGAGGAGGAAGACGAGGACGTGATGGACGATGAAGGAGACTGCAGGAGGAATGATGGTGGTGATGCGACGACTGCTGCAGCAAGGGCAGTCTCCTGATGATCCACGGCTGCCTCGCGGGCTGAAGTCACCTGGAGGAAAAGCTGATGCGCCCAAGGGAGAAGCTGCAGAGTGGCTGAGAAAGGCTCAAGGATGTCGTCGCTGTACCGTGTGAAGATGTCAGTATACTCAAGGCAAACTCCGAGCATCACCGTACGGAGCGCCCACAGCTGTGTGCCTCCGGAGGTCCCAAGACGCGTGTAGATGCGCATGGCGTGTTGCCAGTAATCGGCTGCAGGCTCTCCAGGCCCCTGACGGAGAGAGTGGAAGGCACGAATGTGTGCTGCTCGGGTGGCGTGCGTCTCTGCGGCCAGCAGGGATAGGGCCAGATCCCAACCTCCGCGTGGATCGGCGCCGGTGCCTGTGCCAGGCTCGCCAAGGAAAGGGCGGAAGTCGACGACGGTCTCGCGTGGCATGGCGTAGAGGAGGCTGCGCATCGCCCTGGCTGCTGTCAGCACCTGTGCTGGGTCTGTAGACTGATACTGGCTGTGGTAGTAGGGCCACACGCCCTCTTAAGTGACCCAAACCTGAAAGAGGATCTCCCAGCAGTCGAAGCCGTCCTCAGTGATGTACCGTGGGAGTGGTGTCTCAAAGTTCTTGGGTTGCCGCTCCTTGGGGAGGGCGACCGCAGGCTGAGGACGGGAGACGGGGAAGACTCCCGGAAGTGGATAGTCACCGGGATAGTCGAGTGACGGTCGCACCGTAGGAATCCCAGGAGATCTGGTCCCCGTCTGCAGCTGACGGAGGCGCTCCTGAAGAACTCGAATCTCATGATCCAGGGAGTCGTCCGTCATGCCTGGCATGAATGGCTCATCATCCAGGAGGTCAGAAGGTGGTGGGTCAGGTCGAGCCGACTGCTGTGTCGAGAGCGCGGCGCCGGCAGCTCCCTCGGAAAACTGCCGTGGGACTGTGGACTGGCTACGCAGAAGCTCAGTCAGCATACGGGTGAGTGGATCAGATCGAGCTCCTGTAACAGGTGCTTGAGCCGACTGCTGTGTAGAGACCGCGACGCCGGCACTCCTCCCGGAAACCTGCCGTGGGACTGTGGACTGGCTACGCAAGAGCTCAGTCAGCGTACGGATGGCATCAGTCTGCTCCCGCTGTAGGCGACGCATCGCAACCTGCTGGCTCCGCAGGTCCTCAATGGCCTGCGAGCGTGGGCTCAGAACACCAGAAGATGAGGAGGAGGGATCATCTGTCGCCTTCCCCTTGTCCGACGAGTCCATGTCGCCTCTCAGTATGGGTGGACAGGTCAGGTTTGTCGGATTTCAAACGCGTCAGCGTTTCTCGAGGAGTTGAGACGCTGACCATTTTTGACTGTCCGGCCAAAAATTTGGCTAAGTATGGTGCTGACGTCAGCAGGTGGTTGCTGACGTCAGCACGACCTGATGACGTCATTAAGCGGTTCTGCGCGAGCGTGCAGTCGCTCCGCGACCAAAGGGGGGACCTCGTCACCCCCTTGCGTGGCTGCGCAGCTGGCAGCTGCACAGAATCTGCGCAGCTGCGTAGAGTCTGCGCGTCTGCGCAGCTTCGCTGCGCAGATCTGTGCAGCACTGCTACGCAGCAGCAGTGCTGCGCAACAGTCAGGGCTGCTACTACGCAGCACTGCTGCTGCTGTGGCCGCTACTGCTGCTGCTGCAATGCTGCTGCTGCTGCTGTTGCTACTAGCGCTGCAGCGTGCGCAATGCTACTGCTACTGTGGCCGCGCTGCTGCTGCTGCCCGCGGCTGCTGCTGCCGCTGGTGCTGCTCGCTGCCAATGCCGCTGCTCGCTGGTGCTTCTGCTGCGAGCTGCTGCTGCTCGCAGCCGCCGATTCGCGCTGCGAGCTGCTGCTGCGAGCGAGCTGCTGCTACGAGCTGCTTCCTTTTTTTTCCTTGTCAGAATGCCCAGCTAGAAACAACTGCTGCTGCCACCCGGTGTTGCTGCTGCTGATTGGCTTGGCTGCTGGAGCTGGTGACTGCCACAGCTCACCGGGTGAAGTGGACGGGACTGTGTGGTGATGTCGCTGCTGAAAACAGCTGCAACAAGTCCCAGGATACGGCGGCGGCGGTGACTCTCACTGCTGCTGCCGGTGCTGCGTCTCTGCGGCGTAGCTCAGCGAGAGAGGTCTCGCTGCTCTGATACCATGAGAATATCCGTAGAAGCGTCCTAGCGACACCGCCGCTGACTAGGCGTCAGTGCTTGGTCAGACGATGACGACAGTCACAAGTCGTGCACGCAACGGCAAGGGTTTGGCTATGCGACACAAAGGCAAAGTGTCAGAATGCTTCAATAGCATTTGCAGAGAGAAATGACAAATGACAGGTCCATGGCATAAGTACCTGCCGCGGCGCACGGTGGGTGTCGCACGCGGCAGTGCAAGATCTGTCCTAAAACCGGCCCAAAACCACTGTTTTGGCCGTAACTCTGCGCACACATGTCAGAATGCTACGCCGTCTGAACCTAGACGTGCAGAATCACAAGCCGGACGCTACGAATGGTTGCATGCATGCATCCGGCATCGAACGGTGGACACACAATGCAAAAACATGCAAATCGGGCCCACGGCCAGTCCACCGATAAAGTCCTGCGTGCTGCAGAAAAACTGCAGGAGGTCCCGGGTAGCGTCAAGAGCTTTGGAACGGCCGTCGGTCAGCTCCAAGCCGGTAGTCCGCCACAGGACGACGCACCGGTACCGCCTGGGTCCGCATCAGGGATCTGCACGAGTATGGACACGGCCGAGTGGTCACAGTAAACTGTACAGGTCGAAAGGAACGTCACAAATCACAACATCAGCACCCGGGAAATTTGCAACTCCCCCAAAACACCCTCAAGGCAAGAACTCGTGTTGCAGGTACGACAGTAAGAATGTACGAGCCCTAGCATCTACCACATCATAAAGTTATAGAAAGTCATGCAATGGCCATGTATGTGCCAGAGGGCACTCCTGGATCCAGCAGTAGCTTGATGACGCCAGAGGCTCCAGTCGAGGTGGGCCCGCATGATGCTTCCCAAGGTAAGGCAATTGTCACTTAATCTGTACATGTGTGTAGAGTGTAGGAGAGAAGAGGGCATAGAGTTGTGAGCGGCCAACGAACTGCAACACAAACCACCGTGTTCCTAGGTCTCAACCACAAGAGTGCACAACCTGTCAGAGACTACACGGTGAATTTCTACGGGGTCTCCCGGAACACCGGAACAAAGCACCTAGTGTACGCGTCTCGGCCATGGAGAAATCTCTATCAAACATGCATGGGTGAGCATGCGACTAAAATGTACCACACGTGCCACAAAAGGAGAAATGTAGCTATCGGAGAACCAATACAGACTAGGGGGCTCTTGCTACACAAGACAATATGACAATCAGACGGCTTAAGGCCCACACACAAATGCCGCCCTCTATGTTAGTGCGGTTGCTAACTATACGATGCTGCCCAATCAACAGCAGCAACAACACTAGGAAGCTTCCCAGTAGCTCCTCATCCCCCTCCTCACCCCCCTCAACCCATGTCTCCCTCAATGTTTCCCTCCCACCCCCCTCCAAGCCTGCCCGACTATCCGCTTGCCAACCTAATACCCTACCTACTTTCATGTTTCCATCTCTTCCCACCCCTTGCCCCTTTCCATTCCTTCCTTACTGTCTCCCCGTCTATCAACCTCCCCCATCTTTGTGGCCCCTCCCCTTCCCTTACTCCCTCCCTCACCCTCTCCCTCTCTGCTCTCTATTGCTTCCCTTTGTCACAACGTACTCCATCCTCTTGGAGACACAGTCTCTTGCATCCAACACCTTGATGCATGCATTCACGGCCGCTGACGCCATCCTCCGAGTCAACAACATTTGTGTGGCCACCTCTTGCATGTTGCGCTCATGGTAGACAACAACTCTTAATGGTTGTGCACTCAACGAGTGAAATTCACACCCTTTGCAACACTCATTGTTGATTGTTTCAAAGGGTGTGTGATTCAAAAG
>SZWC01029014.1:8923-26948 GCA_023375785.1 Penium margaritaceum
CCCTTCCACTCTCCCCCTCTCAATGCTGAAACCCCCTTTCCTTCCCACTCCTCCCCCTCCCTTCCCTACCTCGCCACACACGGCTCGGGCAGTTCCCCCTACTCACCCTCCCCCAGCCTCAATGCCACGAGCTCCTTCCACCACCTTCGCCGCTGCCGTTCGCTCCGAAGCACAGTCCCTGGGGGTGAACCGGCGCATTGATTTTGCTATTGATTCTATGATCCCGCTGGTTTGGTTAGCGGGATGCGGCGCGGCGACTGCTTCTGCGAGCGCTCGCAAATGATTGCGAGTGCGCCAAAACGCCGTAGAAGAATCGGAGGAAGGATCGAAGGGTTCCCACCGATTCACACTGATTCTATCGGCCTGAAATCCTACGTGGTGTGGTTCCCAACGTCTGGAAAACGTCATTAGTGCGGCGAAGCGAAGAATCAAAGCCAAGACCCACTATGAAGACGTTCATTATAGAACCTCTTCTAAAACAAATTTCACTAAGTTGACCGAAAAATCTACGGTCAAGGACAATTATCGAACCTGTTAGAAACTTGACGAAATAACTCGCGCAGCTAAACGTTGCAATATTCAGGAGTTGTGTAGGAGGGGTTGGCCGATCGGAGTAGGATAAACGTCCGCAAATTGAGGACGTTCAGCCACCAATGTCATATGGGGAACATCCGCGAAAATTTTAGACACGGCTGCTAGGTCCAACTGATTTGAATCGGTTCCCTCTCGATGACGAAATCATAAATGAATCAAATTCTAGGTGCGAAATCGATGAATCCCTAGAAACAACAGCAAAATCACAATGCCGATTCACCCCCCTTGAACCGATGCATTGATTTTGATTGTGATTCTACATGTTGGGGGCGGGACGCAACTAGATAAAGCCATCCGTGAGACCTTGTAGCCCTTGCCGAATCCACCAAAATAATTGGCAAAAAACAAAGAAAGAATCAAATGAAAACCACAAAATCCTTATGATTTGGCAGTGATTTTTGCTTATGTGGCATTGCGCCCACATTTTGGATAGCGTCCTATCCACACAAATAGCTCAAATCAAACGAAATGCAGGCATGAAGACGTGAGTCTAAAATCGATTATCGGATACGTTTTCATTCAAGTGAAGTCTAAAGTCAAGAAACGTTCTCCTCTCGCCGATAGGATGCCGATATCTCATGGCTACGCAAGAGCAAGGCTTGGTGAGTGACACATGTGACAGCAACAATCGACGGACGCCCAAAATGTCAGGAATCGTGTCCATCAAAGTTGGACAGCTTAAAGCGTGACTTTGAAGGAGACCTAGTTTCTCTCACACGCATTCGAACCGTTTCCCTCCTACACTAGGAATCAAGAAAGGATTATAGTTCGTGAGGGGGAATTCTGCAACCTTAGAATCAAAATCAAAATCAATGCGCCAATCTGGGGCCACACAATTGGAGTAGGTACAGCTTTCATTTGCAAGTAAGATGCGCACCCAGGGCCCGTCCAGACTCACCGGCCTCCGATGCGACAGGGAATTCTATGTGTGGTATTCGCATGGACGATGGGTCAACTATTGTCGAAATAGTCACAAACAAAGTGGCCAAGGGTTGATAGTTACCAAAGTATAGACGAATTTGTTTGTGAGGGGTCGATGGTGTCTAGATGAGTTTGTGACATGGGCTCTGATCCGAGGCTTTCATTTTCATTTTGATTTGATGGGAGTCCTTCAATCACTGAGAAAAATCATGGAGTAGTCTTATTTTGCCTGTTGGCATACATGGTTCAAATCAATGGGAGCATGAGCATTGGAAGGCCAAAGTCATGCTACCGGTCCCCCAAATCATCCAGACTAATCCCTCATTTTGATGGTGTTATCGTCACCTCCATATCGTTTGGTTTGAACTCGGCTCTATCAATCATCCACTCGCCATGTTTGGTGCGCGCTCTGTCACGTCTGACTAGCGGTCGAGTCCATGCAGAGAGTATTGTAAATAGATATAGGTTGTGAGTGTACCCCAATGCTTAAGTCGTGATGGATGGAGAATACGATATAGAAGGTGTGCGCGGCGTAGTTCTTTGCCGTGTCCTTTAATTCCATGCCGCAATTCGTTCTATGGTTTTCATAATTCTATCTCCTACGACGCATCTTCAACCGCGCTCAGTGTCTGCCTATGCACACGAGCAGCCTCACTAGGCAAAGGTGGTTGACCGAACATGTTGATGGTCATGCAAACCGCCTCTTCAACATGGTGTGCATGATGGCCGACACTTGGCATAGCATCGCCTCCAAAATCAGAGAGCGTGGTCTCAAGTAGGACACCCAACGTTTCGTTGAAGAGAGGATGTTGATTTGGGGATAGTAAATATGCTACGCTCCATCGTTCTAAATCCTTTTTGAATGGTTCCAGTGTGGTCGGGGTCCTCGCAACATTTCTCCAAGATACTTCTGAAGTGATCTGCCCTCCTCAAGCTTGAGATCCCTTACCACAAGAGAAGAAGGTTCGATGAGACAACCGTCCATGGTTTGACAATTCCGTGGGTGCCATGGACGAGATCCATGTTTAGGTCATGATTCATATCTCCAAAAGTGCATTGCCTTCATTCACTGGGTACAATATCTCAACAAGACCGAGCCTAAAAGCTGCAACAAAAGCATTTGCTTCACATACGTGCGCCTCCATTTGGAAGGCTTAGCCCATGATGCGTGTGTCTTAATGGACGCCATGAGGAACGATTACAATCTATAGTCAAACAAGTACCTATTCACTCAATTTGCCTTCCTTGAGGCCTACGGCCTTGTGACACCTTTCCACGGCATGTGCTACCACTTGGCGTAGTTCAATCCTGGTCCCCATTGGCCTTAAGACTAGGAATTGTTTAAGCTCCATCATGCTACAGCGCATAGCATTATCGAGTGGGCTTTTCGGATTTTGAAAGCTTGTTTGACTATCCTCTATGGAATGTCGCCATATGAGGTAAGGTTCAAAAGGTAACTGGTCTTGTTGTGCTTTGTGATGCACGATCTGATCGAGTCTTGTATGCCACAAGGCGATGGCACATTCTCTGTCACCATCCCTCACCCAAGCCACTGGGAACCACACTACCCCAAAGAACTCGCATGGCCAATGTTATGATGATGTCGGCATGAGAAACCGATGCAACGCCATCACAATAGATATGTGGAAACACTACCAAACATGACATAGTGAGAATGCTATTGAGGCAGACAATGACTTGCCGGAAGAGAATGATATTTGTGACCATGACAATGTGTTCAATCATCACAATATTTTGAGCCACTTTCCTAGATAAGTTTTTATTATAAATGCTCATTAATGTAATAACATTCCATTAAATGAGTTTTTTAATAAACACAAGAATTGTCGGTGTTTGTACCTAATACAACTTTGCATAAGTCATTTGACATTTGAGTGATTTATGTATGCACAATAAAAAGTCTCATTGCATGCAAGGTGGTGCGCTTGGAATAACGTTAGAATATTTGTAGCAACCACGTCATGCTGCATTCTATTGTTGCCTTCCATTTCAACCTGTTCCACATCCTCCTCTGACCTTCCTGGTATGCCTCACCATGCTCATCTTTCACATCTTTCTCTTCATCCCCCTCCCACTCTCCATGGTTGTTGACGGTGTTTGACATCGAGCTTTGTTCTTCCGAATGCATTCAACTACACGTGTTGCCACTCATTGACATATCATTTGTTAGTTGAGGCTCGGTCAAGGCATGGCGAAGTGCCCTCTCGCCAACCATCGCACGCATGTTCCCCATTTAATACGAGTACTCTAGCAAAGAAACAAGTTAGACTAAAAGAAATCAAGTAATGGAAGTTTGTTCAACTTGTGGAAAAACATGTCATTGGACACTACAGCAACCACGGTGTAGTACGGTTTCTTTTCACTCATAACACACTCAACGGTACCGGCTTTGTCTGTAATGTGCTCTTCGTTATCCACTGCCTGGTAAATAACTCTGGGTATCTTTCTTTGGAGTGTCCACATTGTTGTCGTAGGGTAAGATGTTGCGCGCATGGATTGAAAATGGCGGGCGAAAAATGAGGTTTTCAACATTGGCCATGTCGTCAGAGAACCACGATGTAGCATTCTAAAGCCTCATTAGTCGTTTTCCCTTTAGCTTTACAACAAGAGGGCATGTTCCACCATGCTTCATCCAATCTTCTTATGCGTACTCCACCAACATGGAGGCATAGTGAAGAGAGCTCAAGAAACAATTCGTAAGAGGGTAGAAGACACGGCCGGTTGCACAGATGGTGTCCAACCTGTTAAAAAGCTGGCAGACCATGAGTTCAAGGGCCAATCCAAACTCCCAGGAGAGCAGACGAGCCGGAGCAATGAACACCCAAGATATTCATCCACATGAAAAGTTGTCCAAGGTTGAGTGTTGCAGGATAAGGGACACAATAATGTGCATTTAGCTCCATCGTTCACAAATCCTTGGACACCTCTTCGGCAAAGGTACCCGAATTGAAGGGCGGTGGTGTGCAAGACGGCATGGTTTTTTCACCATAGATCAACGTTCATGTAGCCCTTGCCAAAAGTGAAACCATTGTAGGGGACATGAACAAGTTGTTCCTCGCTCTAAAAGATGGCATTATATCCAGGTCGTTTGGCGCGACGGTTTGGCCTGTAATTGCCGGACGGTAACCACTTTCATTTGAGCCAATGTGGTAGAGGCATTAGCCATAGGTATTCTAGTCAACCAGGCAGTTGAAGGATGGGGATTGAATCCTGGCAATGGAGGTACATGAATGGATCGTGGCGGATTGGAGTCGATATGCAAGGGCGTCATAGGGAGATATGCATCGCATTGCACATGGAAGGTACTCGCAACGCCAAAGGGTGTCGAGTTGTACCTCATGAGAGGGCCATTGTAAATTGCATGCCAAGTCAACCTCTATGCACCACTACCTCCTTTTGCGACGCAAATATACTGTCGACTGCGACCATGATTTGAAATACTTGGTACTCCAGTGCCTACGGAGGCATCGGCACTTGCATTACCGGATGGAGTCACAACCAATGCTAAAGAAGAACAAGGACCCATGGTGTTGGTGGCCACTGGTATGGGTACGAGAGCTAAGTTACAAAACCTTAAATGGTTAATGGAAAATGCGATTTGTCCCCATGCAACTTGCTTCTTAGCCAAAGCACAAACCTTGAAATGAGTGAATGATAACATTCAAATGTTTCCATTTGAAGGTTCAAATGAAATGAGCGTTAAAAAAACAAAATTCTAAGATGATCATAATGGTTTCAATTTCATTAAACTACAAATGACATAAAACATTGGAGGATGAACGTCTCAAAATTTTGTGTTCAAGCAAAAACCTCCTCAAAGTTGACCTTCTAGGCTACAAAACATTGGAAAGGCAGGTATGTTAGCATACATCTGGAGTGAAAAAGTGAGAAATTTGCACTTGAACAAAAAGCAAGAGGAAATGTGCTTTTACCTTCCGTAATGCAAAAGGGAACAAACCATCAGTCCTCATCCCTCCCAAAGATAATCGCTGTGCCGCATTCTGCTTGTTATCTGTGCACAAGTTTGTAATAAAAATCAAATTCAAAGGTACGGATAAGCATCATATGATTCTAGCTTACAAGCTGACAAGGCTCCAAAACAAGAAGGGGTGGCCACCGGTGACGGATGGTACCCAAAGTATCCACGATGTGCTATGGACCATCAACCTTGTTCCCTCATAATTAGGAGTGTATTTTGTAAGTTTTTGTTATGCCTCTATAGGTGTCGCAAAAACGTCTCGGCCTTTCTTCGATGGTGGCCCGTGACTAGTGCATCAAGTTTATTGACTATTGTATTGGAACGCTTAAACGTAATGGAAAGTTTGATGAAATGCTTTGCCATAGTGCTTCGTCTTAAAACGGCCAAAACATAAAGACATTGTACCAATTTGAAGATTCATATCCACAAACGTTCGCACATTAGGGGCACTGACCTAAGATGGTAGATGGGTGCAAACAAGGGTTCTCTTTTTAAGAAATGGCTTCAAGAATTCTACGGCAATTGTCGTGAGAATCGGTATGGAAAACTCTACGGAAGGGAGAAAATTCAACTCGCTCTATGAAACCGTAGTCCAAGGGGCTTAGCAAAAGCGCGTAGTTTGCATGGAGTCAATCTCAGCCAAGTATAGACAAAAACTCGTTTTCTATTCTCGAATTCATGTTATCTTGCTACTTTTTTATCTTCCATTTGATAATTACTTTGTTCTTCTTTTTGCCTTCGCCACGGAGGAAATTAAACCAAACCACATCTTGTACACGCCGCCCTAAGGCGTATTCTAACGACGACTTACATAAGAGCCCATGAAATTGTTAGAAGAACATGTGTAGGGACCATTTCACGTAATCTAGGACTCTAACCCGTGAAAAGAACCTATGCTACCAACCTTGCGAGGTTGGCGGACTACCATTAGTATGGGCCCCTACTATAGTGTAAGCACAGGGTGAGGTACAGCACCGAAAGGCTATAGTGTAACTCGCAAGATACACAAGAATTGAGAGGTAAGACATTAAAAGCAATTGATGCTATATAAGAAATTCACTTATGCCATCGTTGCATTCATTGAGTGGGCTAACATGATCAATGTTAGTAGTAGGAGCCATTGAGTTGAAGTAGGAAATGCAAAAGGCAGCTTTGTCAAGTGAATCAAACAACATTGTAGTAAGAAGAGACGGAAATGGGGGACTGAGTGGGAAACCTGAGGTAATGTTCTTCATATCACTCATTTTTCCCCTTGCACAACTTTATTTCTATAGGCAGAGTGATCAATGCCTTCTTCGTGTACATTCTCGAACATCTTAGGGAACTATTTGAACGAGGTGGGAGAGGAAGTTATGAAAGGAAGAAGGTGAGGAGAATAATGAAGAAGAAGAACCATTATGCCTTTTCCAATTTCAGGTCCTATCAAGGACCCTTCTGTGCCTCTTTTCCTTCTTCCATTTCAAGAACCTAACACCTATTACATTGGCATTTCTCTTTCGTATTTCATTATTAGCACGATTATACAAACATCATCACACCTCTACCTTCCTTATCTGTTGGTACAATATAGTAACCTTCTACTTCTTCCAAAAGAATAGGTCATCCTTGTTTATTGAGTTACTACCTCTTCCTCTGTTTTGTTATAGATATCGTCTTTTCTCATTATATGAGTACATGTTCTGCCATTATCATACACAAACCTCTTCCTTCATTTCTGAAGGAAGAGGTTTGACTTTCCATCCTTTGAATATTCCATTCACTATCCTTCTATCACCATCTTGTCTAATTGTTTTGTATCACTACCTCTTCCTCTATTTTCATGTATATACATTTTTCATAGTTTTGATATGAATACCCCCTCAGGCATCACATCACTACTTTTTCATTATTATTTTTTTAGTTTCTCCTTCTCCATTGTTTTAAGATATCTACTTCCTTAGGTTTTCCTAAAAGAAAATTCCTATGACATTTGCCTCTTCTTGTATCCTTCGTATTATTGTAGTTGTAGTGAATTGAACCATCAATTGACGAGATGATTGTCCTTATTTTGGTCAAAACGCTCATCAACATGCTTGTAAGCACTGCTACCATTGTATTTTGTTGACAGATTTTCATCTTTGTCCACTTTTTCGAACGAATTCTTATGATATTGATGTGAAACTTACATTTGAATCCCTCCTTTCCTCCCCTTCTCATTCATGTTGGGTTTAAACCCAAGAATATTTATTAAAGCCCACCATATGCTTCAACCATGGGGATAATGGTTCCAATTATTGTTTTGTACATATCCTTTTCCTTGTCACTTCCACCACTTCCATCATTGATGTCATCTTCATCAACGTCATAGATGTGTGATCCGCCACCATCATTATTTTGAGTGATTTTGATAAAAGCATTCATTAGGATCTTTACAACCACCATTGCAGATAAACCATTCACTTATTTGCAATTTTACCACCAGCTTCATAAATATTCCATCTGGAGAGGATGATAACAAAGATTTTTCTCTAACTTGATCCACTCGTGAACCCAAGAACAACCACCAAACGGCCTTCTAATACTTCCACCACCTTTCACAAGATGTTATGTTTTCAGATTGATGTTTACACCAAGAAAACATGCATTTAATGTTTTCTTAGACGATTAGAAATCATGTAATCATCTTCCTTGCGACCTATAACCACAACTGCATAATCTTAGGTTTTCATTTTTTAAGGCAAGCAAACCATCACCATCAAAACATTACGTTAAACTATGAATGGCCATGCCATCTCCGGTTACACAATACCACCGAATTCCATGAGGAGCCTCGCAAGGATAAGCTCATGAGTATTAGACCTCAGGTCACAATGGCATGATCTCACTTACAGGAGTCACAAAGTACTATTGGATGGGCATCTCTCCCAAACATGGCTCTAAAGGATGTCACACTTAGTGGGGCTCTAGTTGTAAGCAAGAAATTTCATGTGGTTAAAAGAGTAAACACTAAGATATTGACATGTATCAGGTTTACCAATTCTTCCACAACATTTCATGTGTAAAATCGAGCACTAGATGGAGTAGTCAAAGTGCATTCCTTCTCAGTGGGGACTTAGGTGACGTTCTGACCAAGTTGTTTATGAATTTTTTTGGTGTGGTTATAAGACATTGACTTCATTGAAGACAAATTATTTGTTCTTTCTTAGGGGATACTATTGTGAATGGTAACAAATACATTGAAGAAAGGCGATAAGGTGGAGCTCCTTGCTTAATACGTGTGGTTTTAAAGAGAGCACTGGGTGGGATGGTTAAAGCTCAAACTATGGTTTTTATTCATTCAAAATATTACAATACATAAGAGAAGGGGGTGAAAAGGGCTCTCGGGGAGGTTTCAATACAACATGATTTGCTTGAGACCATGTAAAATCAAGATATAGACCCATTTTTGCCTTTGTTGCATTAAAGATTGAAATATTTCTACAAGAAAGAACCCATGTGATCGGAATTAAGCTGGTTAACTGGTTTTTTAAGTAGATTTACATAAAACATGGAAGATAAAGATAAGAAAATCAGTCTTAATTTTTTGATAAAGAAAAATTTCATTAACATCACCATAGCAAAACATTGTGGCATAATGTTTTTATTCGATAAAGTGCAGTTATGGTATGCATGGCATGCCTCAAAATAGGCTTCATAGCTGGGGAGCCAATGAAAACCTTCCTTCATTCTTATGTGTGTATGTTCTTGTGACAGTTATCTTACACGCATCTTCATTTTTCGTTTGTGTAAGCTACCTTTCATCAAAGAGGAGGTAGTCCACATTTGCTACTTTATGTTATGGTAAGGAAGGCAAGAGTGACAATGAAGCCTTCCAAGCAGATGTGTCATTTGAAAAACATTGTGGGCTGCCTTGGGTTGTGTAAAACAAGCTTTAACAACAGGATTTTCATGTTGATTCTTATTTTTTTTCACAAAGAGTGAATTGCAAAATCATTGATGTTACAATCTGGACCATTTTTTGCGGCATTCAACATTTTTAAGATTTGATGATTATGCGGTGAAATTGGTTTCCTGCATAGATATGTGGCAAGAATTAGAACCAAAGATAAAGATCAAACCTTACATAAAGTAGTTGATTCATAGGCATTATCTTGTTAAAACATCTAGGGTAAGATATCCACATTTTAGCTCTTTGGATGTTCATCAAAATGAATACTTGCCCTCGGTAATGCAATTGGGTTGGGTTGAATGAATTGAGCAAATGAGGTTTGATTCCACACATTACAAGTCTCACATGTCGTCGTAGATGATACCGTACTTCAAACCGAGAACTTCATTTCTTAACTATCAAATTGGAGCTTCTTTGGGAGTGTGCGTGTATGTGCACACTAGGATCTATGGTGAGAAAAGTGTATCTCCTTTTCACACCATGCTGTAGTCCAAAAAATCTGCAATGTATTTAAATGCTTTGTAATATGATGCCATGTCTGGTGGAATGAAAACGTTTAGCATCCACAACTTCTCTTTTGTGCCGTTGTTTGACAAATTTGGATTGTCTCCCACAATTCGGACCTTGTGTACTCAGGGGGGAGAACCAGCACACTGATTTTGATTTTCAATTCTTATGTAATAGGCCAGATGCGTAGTGAAGAACTTCTTTGTGAGCTTTTGTAGATGTTTGGTTGTGCATGACATCCATTAAGTGGGATCAAACATAAACTCATGTTGTTTACGTTGCATCTATTTGATATGAACCTTCCGTTTCCCCATGTGGCCTTGCTCCTATCGTCTTGGTTAAGTACAACCTCAAGAAAAATAAACGATTGGTTAAGATGCTTGAGATGGAGACGTTTATGTAATGAACGTCTCCATCGTACATTGACCTCCATCCTATTCTTGCTCTGAGTATTGCCTTACTCAGAAACGCCGATTTACCTTAACAGGCGACGACCTCCACAAAACTTAGGCTACGTTCGACATGCCACGATTTGTGGCATCACAAGACTAGGTGGGCGGAATCCGCGTAACTGAACAGGCTCCGTGTTACGCGGCTGTTTGGACAAAGTCACGCATAACGTTGCGACGGACGCCCTGTGCACTCGATTTCGTGCAGGTGTGATCATGCCACGTAGGAATCGGGCAGATATTGCTTCGCAATGGCTGGAATCGGGCAGATATTGCTTCGCACCCGTGGACAGACAACCTCGTCCAGCAAAACTGGACACTAGATGTCGTCGTTTTCATTTTTTAGTGCATTCAACGTATGAACTCTACGCAAACTTCTTGAAACCTGAGAAATTTGATGTTTCTTTTGTTCTCGTATGTTCACCCTCCTCCACTTTTAGTCTTCATTTTAATCCATCCGCGACGACGCCGCTATCCACAACCCCAAACATTCTTGACCCTTTGATGCTAACGGATTTTTGTTTTTCTCCACTCCCATGCGTTGAGAGTGTTGCAAGGAGGAGGTCGATTGCCGCTTGTATTTGCCCTTCACTGTCAAGAGAGTGACTAGAGGAAGCAAGGCACAGCCACACACAAATTGTGAAACTGGCCGCTCGTTGCTAGGCATAATCGATGCCAATTTGTCGCCACCTTCCGTTGGCAAACCACCAAACGACCTGCCGTCACCTTCCTACGCTGTCAAGTGACACCTACCACCAAACCATGGCTGCCTCTGCATACAGGATGCCCAAGGTGAAGGTGGAGAAGGTCTCTCCAGCTCAATTGACCCGAGAGCAGGACAAGTACCTTATGGAGAGGCTTGCGGACTTGGTTGTGAACAACGACTGCTTCGCCGACAACTCCTGTCTCAAGAGCACTGACTGGAAGGTCATCTTGGATGACTTCAACGTGTGGTTTGCCCATCCGCTGGGCCGCGTCACCACGTAGAAACAGCTTTTGGACCGAAGGAACAATATCAAGTCCAAGTGGTGCAGGTACAAGACATAGAGGAACTCCACTGGCGGTGGGTGGGATAGGGAGAGTGATGCGCCGCAAGCCCATTCTGAGGTGTGGCTTAACCACCTCAAGCGCTTTCCAGGGGATGTAGATTTTGCAACGGGATGGATCCTCCTTCCCCTGTGTGAGATATACTTTTCGGGAAGTGTTGCTACGGGCCAGAGCGCTAGAGACACCATCGTCATCCCAGATGACGACGATGATGGGGCCGACGATGGTGTTGACGCCGATGCCATGACTGTGGGTGTTGGTGGGGGCTCGGCCACCGCAACCAAAGACGAAGAGGTGGGTGATGGCGAGGACGTTGCAACAAGTTAGCTGGAAGACAACGGTGACAACGCCCTTTTGCATGGGGATGGAGCACCATCGAGCGCTGTCTATACCCAGGTATGCCCTATGCTTCCCTACAACTTTGTCATCCCGTCCCTTATGCACTATGACTCATGCCCGCCCATCGCTTAGGCCAATTTCCTTTGCAACTTTTTCAACCCATCCCTTGTGCCCTATGACTCATGCCCGCCCATGGCTTAGGCCAATTTCCTCATGTACACTCACCCCTACCACCTCCGTTCATTACCCATAAACACCCCATATGACCTCATATTGAACGTTTTCCTCATGTTCTCTGCCTTTTTTTTCGGTGCTCCTGCATGGGCAGGATGCACCTGCGAACGACAACAAGCGCAACCTCTAAGCAGCGGTGGAGACTGCATTACGGCCACGTCGACGCTTGTCTGGTTCCTCCACTATCGTAGCTAGCATTCACCGGCTTGCGTAGAGAGGCTTGTTTCTCGCGTAGGAGGTGTCTACTGCTGACGCAAGCATTGTTGATTGTGCACTCGCGCGGCTCCAAGCGCTGGAGACGGACGATGTCAAAGTCGTCCGCGTGGTAGAATTGTTCTAGAAGGATGAAGACAAGGCGCGTGCATACCTTCAACTCCGTCCGGCAGCCGCAACGATGTGGCTTGATTAGGAGTTGTCAAAGATGAATCGTGCTTGTGGCCAAGGCAACCCCCAGGAGCGTGCCACTAACCATGGAGGGGCTAGTCATGGCTCTACCTTTGGCATGGCTTTGCGTAACTCTACTGACCTGAACCGCGGCATGGCCTATGATGGCATTACCCTTGGCATGACATTGGGCGAGGTTGAGTTAATCGACCCAAAATCGTGCACTCGTAGATCAGTGCACGATTTTGGGCCGAAAGTCCGACTTCGAGGGGCGAAATCGGACTTCGCCCGGCTCTGCAACGTCGCAGGNGGAGCTTCGCCAGCGAAGTCATCAAATAGTCACAAATCCCTTGAGCGAGGGGTTTATGACTGTTAGAGGGGGGTTTGCGGGTAGGTTTGGATGGGGGGTCCGAGACTCCCCCTGCGATGGAAGGGAATTTGCTAGGCCCCGCTACCGCGGGGCCCAGCAGATGCCCGCGCAAAAATAAAACCCTAAATCCCCAAATTTAATTCGGGGATGGGTTTGTTCGGTTTTTGGGCTTCAAACTAGGGGTTGAACGCGGATTTGCATGGTTGATTTGCAGGGTTTTCTGTGTTTTGCGCGGGCGAAGCCCGCGGAAAACACAATAACCCTACATCGTAGAGGGGGTTTGCATGTCTGACGCAAAAAAAGGGGTCGTCGCTCCATCGCAACCTCGCAATCGAGCGTCGACCACCGTTCTGACATCGGCGAAGCCGATGTCAGAACGATCGGACTTCGCCCTCGATTTTGGCGAAAAAGGGGTCGTCGCTGAAATCGAGGGCGAAGTCAGAAAGAAACTTCCAACGCGGCTTTTTTGGCCGATGCACTCGAACACGAGTGCATGATTTTAGGTCGATTAACCCTAAATTCATTTGGCAATGCAAATGACATGCACAGTGGCATGTATGGTGCTGGTCATGATGACAGTTTGCTCTAGGATTGCTAGCGACACAATGTGTGTGTGAGTGACGTTGTGTTTGAGTGAGATGAGAAAGTGGTCTGTGCAATGTTTACTTGAAGTTCATCAAACCTCCTTTCTTTTTGTGAGGCATGTATTGCATTGTTTCCAACATTCCACTACTTTCACACGTGTGGTCTACTATCCAAAGCCTAGTAGAGAAAAGCAAAACCATTGCCTATGATTTGTGCTTTAGAAAATGAGTTGAATGCAACATGCATCTTGGATAATGTGGAATTGATATTGAAGAATCTTCAATCAGGAAACATATCCATGCACACTTCAGTGTTGCGGACAACGCTCCACTGGTGCATCATAGGAGCGTCCTGGCCATGCATTGAACAATGCCCTAGCAATGTCCCACCTCCTTGCCTCGAGCAATCGACGTTGTTCGGTCAATAAAGCAACCCCGTATAGCTCCTGACTATATGTAGGAACATCTTCCTCTCCCATCTGTGGAGTAGACACTTCCTTCGAAGCTGATGTAGAATACTCCTCGCGCACACGCCCAAAGGCCAGACCATCGTGAACCATCATGAAGTTGTACAACACACACGTTGCAATGACGACATCCCTTTGTGTGTCGAATGGGAAGCGTTGCATCTTCTTCAAAATCTTGAACTTCGACTTGAGTACCCCAAACGCTCGTTCCACAATGCTCCTCTTTCCAGAGTGATGCTTGTTAAAGAGTTCTTGGGGATTCTGTGGGCGTTGCAAACCCCTCCGCCATTCTTTCAGGTGGTATAGAGTGCTGCGGTATGGTGGAAGCAGACCATGGGTGAAGGGAAAACCCGAATCCACGAGGTAGAAGCACCCCTCGAGAATGGACAACCCTTTTGAAAAGGCACACCACAACACCTTGGAGTCGTGCGTTGATCCCTCCCATCCAGCAAGGATGTAGACAAAGCGACCATCTAGGCCCACTGCTCCCAGGACGTTTTGCGAAATGGCTCTTTTGCGGTCCCGAAAGCGGCTCTGGTCACTCTCTGGCACAATAGCCTTGATGTGCGTTCCGTCGATTGCACCAAGACAACCGTCGAACGCGTCACCGTTGAGAATGTCTTCTGATGCCCATTTCATGCCCTCGGCTATTGTAGGCAAACAAATGTAGTCCGTTTGTTGCGACAAAATTGCTGTGAGCACCGCGTAGAAGACACGATGAATTGTCTCACCGCTATGCTAGAAAATGCGTTGTACGGCACGATTGGAGTCGGCGTGTGCCACAACGGATAGGAAAATGAGCACTTGTTCTGCGACCGTGATGCCCATTTTGGATGTTCCAAAATGGAACTTGTGTGTGAGAAGGTCCCACAACTTGTTGAAGGCAGACCGTTTCATCCGGGCCACTTCGCGAAATTATGTCTCATTTCCATGTAGAAGAATCTCCGTCCATTTAGCACCACGCGTGCGTTGACAACGTACAAGACGCTTTTGAAAGTCGAGGGCCAGAATTGGCAAAAGGACTTGGAGCATGTCCTGCCACCACTTGAGAAAAGTGACACCTGGGGTCTTGGCAGGAACCCGCATGGTGAGTGGGCTGCTGTTGTAGTCAATTCTGAAGTTGATGGCAAGGATGTCCAGAACTTCCGGAAAAGGGCAGAGAATGAAGTGGCACAACAGGTAATGTCTCTTTGGCGGTAGGCTGTGCCCCCCTCGGCTGTGCAACGCGGTGAAAATGTTTATTTAATTATTTGTAGATATCTTGCTGACTTGTGTCCTAATCTAGCCATTAATGAGATAATCTCACCTATCGAGTATTTGTCTGACATTTCACAACGGTTGTACGGGAGTTCTACAGGAAAACGGTGCTCTAATAGCGGTTTGCATCTAGTATGGAATGGCAGCAGAAGAAAAATGCGTGGAACTGCCTTGTCGACTGCAGCGTGCAAAGAATAGCACAATCCGGGGCCTGTTGCGCTAGCTGTAAGTTTGGTCGGCAAGCAATGACGAATGGAAACGCGCCGAAACACATGGCAAATGAGAATGCCCACGGTCAGCGGGGTGGGCACTGCAAAAGAAAACGTCTACGAGGATGCGAGAGCCAAACGATTCCGAGACAAATGTCGAGTTACGTCTACACGGATCCGTTTAGCTGTTCGGATTCCGCTCACCTAGTCGTGGGATGCCACAAATCGTGGCATGCCAAACGCAGCCTTACGTTTTCCGTCTTTGTCGGATGAGACAGAACTCTAAAACGGCCGACCAGGATGGGGTATTCTGCCGATCTGAGCCCATTCCCTCCTGCTCTCAGAATCATTAAGAAGAGTAAATCGAGCGCTAAATCGATCAAACTCGAAAATTTGAGATTAACTTCATCGCGCTGGTTCTGGGCCCTCGTGTTTGGTACTTATCAGTTTTTGGGAACACGTCGATCTGCAGTCTGTTGGGTCGCTTGAATCTGTCTCTGGGTCTCCAAATTTTGCCACACCGCCTCAGTGGTCTTTCAGTTTTGCGCTGCCAGCTGTCATGGCTGTCACCTTGTCTTCGGCGAATGCGGCGGCACTTTTTGCCGTTGCAGACGGAGTGAAGTGCGGAACTAGCAGAAGCAGCAGCAGCGGCAACAGTCGCAGTTGCAGCAACAGCGCTAGCATCTGCTGCAGCTTCAACAGCTGCAGCCGCAGCCGCATTCACAGTAGCAGCACCAGCAGCGCCTGCAGCAGCTGCGGTAGCCGCGGCCGGAACAGGAGCAGCGGCAGGCCTTGCCCCAGTGTCACAGTCGCATGCACCTCGCAAGCTAGCAGCGAGGGCACCAGCAGGAGCCAGGGCGGCGAGGAGGGAGGCAGGAGGGGAGGCAGCGGCGGTAGCAGAAGCAAACGAGCTGGCGGCGGCAAGGGAACCAAGAAGGGGAGCATCAGGAACACCAAAGGCAACGCACATGGCATCACTCCTCTTTCTTCTTCTGCGCGAGGATTTGTACAAGGGCGTAGAGAGCCATCGTCTTCTTCTTCTTCTTCGTCCTCTTCCCTTGACGGATTTCGTCTCCCTTTCCTGCCCGTCGAAGAGATTGAAAACGGTGGGCAGTTGAATGCGCAGGCGGCTCTCTTCATTAATACACTTTCCTGTGCAGTGCATTGGTGGGAAATGCTCTTGAATGTTCTGAACGACACTCTGCGGTGGGGAAAAAAAGAAAAGAAGATTACACGAGTAACCTCTTCGCAAGGTGGGCGAGCTGAATGAGTAGGCGTTTTATTTTTCTTGGATGTCCTGCAAAAAGTCATTTCAACCAATCTGCATTTATGTTGAAAGTGAGAGAAGGGAAGGTGTTTTGTTATCTAAACGTTTTGCAGAAGGTCTATTTCAGACTCTTTGCAAAACGTTTTGCAAAACATCTGAGATGTGTTTTGCACAAGACGTTTCAACCTACCTGCATTTCTCTGTTGACAGTGAGTGGAGGGCAAGTGGCCGTTTTGAAGCAGCTGATGATTGCAATCCGTCGCCACATCTGTTCTTTGTGCAGTGAGGCCTGTGGACGGTTAACACCCATATCGAGTGAAGATGATGCGGGGTGTGGGGTTGGTGGGGAGGAGGGGGNATTCCCTCTACCATCGTTGGCATGGTTTCTGCAGATGTTACCAAAAGCCATAAGTCTCTCGTCCTCTGTCGTCGTCTAACAACGTCATCCTCTGTCTTTGTATAAATATCTTGTCCTCTGAAATCGTATGACTATGTCTTCGTCTGTCGCCGTATGACCACCTCGTCCTCTGTCGATTGCATCCTCCTCTGGTTGTTGCCACTGACGACATTGCTGCCATAAGTGCCTCCTTCTCTCTCGTTGACGCCAGTGTCGTGGCTGTTGTTCACTCCACTGTCACTTTTGGACGGTGAAGGCGCTCATTCTTGTCACGGCGGCCATCAGCGTTGCTGCCACTATCGCTGCCGTCATTATCCTTGCGGTCATCATCGTCTCCCTCATTGCTAGTGCTGTTAAACGATTTTCAATTCGATGAAATCGTATCAAAATCTTTCAGAATCGGCCAAACAATCCGATTAGATCGGATCGTCAAAGTACATGCGATCTGAAATCAACTCGAATCGTTGGCTGTTATCCCCAAATTGAAATCGAACCTTGAATCGCTTATTATTGCACTCGATCTGGTCGATTTAGATGCAGAAGATGGCGGAAACTGAAAGCAATGGGTTTCATGGCCTTCTTTCTATCCCCAGTCACATTTTTCAGCAGTTTTGTATCATGAATTGTCAGTAATGGCGCATATCTCACAATTGTGTCTATTTTGATGAAAAATCAAATCATGTCGGGAAATTGAATTGAATCAGGTTTTTGTGTCTCTGCAGCCAAATCAGAATAAAACCAGATAAGATTTCCAGTGACAATTTTAACGATTTTGATCTCAAACGATCTACAATCTGCCCAATTCTCAATTTGATCGATTATCCAGATTGAAAAAAGAAATCGTTTCAACAACTCTAGTCATTGTTCTTTGCAGCCACTTTTGACATAATTCTGGTCAGTATCTGCATCCTAGGCTTGGAAAACCGTCGGTTTCGGTTAGAACCGAAACCGAAACCGACCATGTCGGTTTCGGTTTCGGTTTTGTTTTATACAAAGGTTTTCTCCTGTGAGGAGAAACCGGAACCGAACCGGAACCGGTTCGGTTCCGGTTTCACCTCACCGGTCGGTTTA
>SZWC01029016.1:823-26942 GCA_023375785.1 Penium margaritaceum
CAGGCCTGTTGCTTCCGCCGCTGCTCTGCCTATTGCTGTTAGTAGCAGCCTGCTACAATCGCTGCTGTTGCTTCAGATGCATACAGTTGTCGTTTCTTCTGAATTAGAAGGGAACCTGTCGCCCTCTCAGGTTGCGCTTGATCCCAAGATCCGAGCGCAGGCTTTCTGCGCTCAGGACTTCGAACACACATTCCTGCAGTGGAAGGAACATGAATGTTTTCCAACGGGCTGAAGGCACGCCAAAATTGCGCTGGTGCGCCAGCTGATCGGCATCGGGTTCGCGCGTTTGAACTCACACTGAACGCCTAGGTTTGCAGTGCACGCTGAAGTCGGCGAGCAAACATCACCGACGGCTGCTGCCTGAGAAGTCCCCCTGGCCTGAGTGAGTGGAGTCCACTCCAATCTGCGAGCACGTCAACTGAGCGCCGTTCAGTTCCGCCACGGTGGCGTGGCAAATCAGCGCTCGCGTAGACAATAGCCACAGTGCTACAAAGGCGATTGGCCAATACACAGCCGCAAGTCCGGATGCGCACAGACAAAAGCTAGGGGCCAAGTTCGAGAGGAAGTCTGCTTGAATGTTGGAGCGCCCGCAAAGCGAGAGGAGATAGAAGTGATAAAGAATAAAAAAATAAAGACAAGGTTTCCGGGAGCGGGGACAGAAGTAGGCGGATCGAATTGGGTGGGACTTATCACCCGAGACAAGCATGCAGAGAGGAAAAAAGCTGGGAGGGAGACTAAAAAAAGAGAAATTACGTTCCTGACACGGCCTGGCTGGCCGTGCTCAGTTCTCCACCTGCGCCTCCCCCACATGCGGGCTCACCACCACCTCTCCCGCATTTTGACCCAACATCGGACCAATCGCTAAGCCAGCCACTTTTTTCCTGCTGCTTGGTGCGTCCAAAAACTTTGTTTTTTTTCCTCCCTCCGACCGCTATGGGTGGTCCGTGGAATCAAGACGAGATGGGCTGATTCTCGGTGAACTGGCGTCCGTTATTTTGTTTTCGTTCCTTTGAATGCTTAAGCCACGGACGTTTCTCCTCCACCTTCACCACCGCACATGCCGGCCGGCGGTCAGTCCCCCACTGCACGGTGTCGCAACGACGACACCGTCCACCGTTCAGATCGACGATTGTGTCGTCGTCGATCTGAATCCCAGTTTTTTACTTGGACGAGAAATTCTCAGGCGATGTCAATGAGTGTTCCGACGGGCCGTCTACTTCTCCGGTCGCGGAAAATGTTAGCGGCGTCGTCGACATTTTCTAGCTGCTGGGATAGGTTTGGCGACGACGCATAAGGGAGTCAAGCACGAGGGCTCCAGGTGGACCATGCACACACTCGCGTCTCGGAAACGAGCCGCCACTTGCGCCACAAATCCCTTCCGAGGAATGAACTGCACTTCTTGTCAAGCACATCTGTTTTGCCATGGTGCTCCCTTGAGCTCCATTTCAAGTTCACTTTATTTAGGCATACATATAACTTGGAACTGCCAAGAGAGGACGATAACAAATGAAAAGAAATAAAATTTTCCAAAAATTAAAAAATAAGAATAATAATGAATTTTCATAATAAGGTCATAACTGTTCATCAAGCGGCTCCCCAACGAGATCGACAAGATCTCACATGCTTCTATTGAAATGCACATCAACCCTTCAAACATGGGAATTATAATTGTTTTAAATAAATAAAAACATTTAATTACAGTTAAGATAGTTAATTCTTAGTCATGATACCCGAACGTTGAGGAATTGTTTCTTACATCTCAAATTAGATAGTGACAAGAAGTCGTGATTGAATGAGACCTGAATTTTTCTTTGGGGTACATTTATGTTTATTGAATCTTTATTCCGGGGTGCAAGAACGAGTCATATCGACCCCCGGGAGCAATTTAGAGACATGAAAACATTTTCCTTGAAGGGGGGAAAAGATAAAAATTTGTGGAGATGCACCTTGAGAAAGGCAGCAGAGTTTTTTTTTTTGGGGCTGGAGGCCGAAAATAAAAATGTCTCAAATCCTCGGAACAGTGTGGAATCAAACAAGTCTTGAAGGCATTCCCACAAGAATTAGCAGCACATTTTCCTCTCCATTTCCATAAATGAGGTGTTTTCATAAGTTTAACAAGCTCTTCTCAATTATCAAAGTCTAAAAACACCAAAGTTTCTTTGCAGCCTAGTGAAAAGTTTATGGTTACACACACTTTAAGACATTGTTCAGAACCTTGGTGATATATGTCACAAAGTTGACTGAAACACGGTAAATGAGCTTGCTACCACCAAAATCTACATCCACGAGACCCTAGAGGACCACATGCTCAAATTCTCAACATGAACACTCTCCTCAACCTCCTATCCTCGCCTTTCGTGGACAATAAACTTCATTTCCTTAATCGCAACTCAGTAATCACCCCAATCGGAGAAGGTGGTTTGGGCATGCTCTGGCCACCCAAATCAATAGAAGCATAAAGTGCACGATTAGCCTCCAAAATCCTCTATCCACAGCCAAGATCTTGGAAACACATTGCATGCCATTCCCATAGCTTCCCCAAACAAGGACATTTCTTCCTTTCCCATCCCTCTATCCTCAAAGTCAAAGAACCAAAGCACTTAAGATGGCACACAATACATAAAGCCTTCCTTTGCACAAGTCCGCAAATGACTCTCCCCCTTCCTCTTCATCCATGAACTCCAAGAATTTGTCGCCTTCAACCGTTACATTATGAAAAGGCACAATAGACCCTTTCGACTGTCGCAAGAATAACGTTTTCTCCTCGCCACAGAACCCAACTTAAACATATCTTTCCAGTATTAGCAGCACACTACCAAATGACAATAGAAGATATTGAAACATCAAACAACATTGCAGCCAACAACAAAATAATCAAACAATTCCTGAAGGAAATCCCACAACAATGGTTGGAGGTGCTCCAAGGAAAGAACCTCTCCTTCCAAGCTTGCCACGAGTTTTGGAGTCCTCCACCTAGACAACACAAGGCCCACCCTCTCATATTTACGAATCACATATTTCACCTTCCCATCCACAGCGGAACCTATTATTGCTGACCCTGACCTTGCACTCCGAGCAGCTCCCGAGGACCCAATCCCAATCATCTCCCCATATAAGTGGACTCCAATTCACGTCCACAATAATAAACTTATAGGTTACAGCATCAACACCGCCCTACCCGTCTGGAGACTCCAAACAAAAACCCATTCTCTCTCCGCACTCTACAAAACACTCCTACACAAGCTCCTCAAACCAACTACATTCTGGGCTAAATGGGACCACGTCACCCTTCCCACAAGCCCAAATGCATACCTCCAAAATCTCCTCAAAGCAACCTCACTTGGCCCACGAGAACAAGACGTCCTCCTTCAAACAACCCTACGGTCAATCCAAGTTCGACTTAGACTCCACTTCCTCCCAGCCCCCTTCACACCAATATACCCACAATGCCACAGATAATTAGAAACAATCGAATGCGCCTTCCACAACTGTACAAACCTACGTCCCACCATTAACCGCCTACTCAACAGCATAGAGCTGATTTTCTAACCAAACAAAAGCATCCTTTTCTATTCATGCAGTCAGCGTAACGATCCCAATGGTGGCACCTACTCCAAGCGATAGCCTTCTGTGAGATTTGGATCCTCTGATGCCGCATATCCCACAACAAAATACAAAACCCTCGATCATTGGACCCGATCCTACAAGGCACCTTTCTTTCGTCCTTTTAAGATCAAATCAACCTTCACATCACACGCCTTGCCACAACCAACACAACATCCTATGTCCCATCATTACCAAAAACCCTCAAAGAAGTATCAACCAAACCGGCAATATGCAAAATGGACAACAAAGTCCAACCCGCACATGTGGTCATCGCCCCTCAAATGCCGCACATCTGGTTCATGAGACAACCTCTACCTCCGGGGATGGATATTTCCACAAGTTACTCAACGAGTGACGAGGGAACCCCCTATCCACACAGTCACGACCGTTGGTTTGAAAGTTTTCATTCGATGGTGGATGTTAGTGGGTTCAAGTCCGACATACTTCTGAAACAACGTTCCAGGGCACCTACCCTGGTATGGTGTAAGTTGTACGGGACACAACTTCACTGAAAGTCCCCCGAAAAGGTGCAGGCAGGGGTTGACAACCAGACGAGGCCAACTTTAGGCCTAGAATAAAAATGACATTTTCCAGCTGTTGGGATGTGTTTGGCGACAACGCAAAAGGGAGCCTAGCACAAGGGCTCCAGGTGGACCATGCACACACTCACGTTTCGGAAACGAACCGCCACTTACGGCACAAATCCCTTCCGAGGAATGAATTGCACTTCTTGTCAAGCACATTTATTTTGCCAAGACGCTCCCTTGAGCTCCATTTCAAGTTCACTATGTTTAGGCAAACATGTAAATTGGAACTACCAAAAGAGGAGGAAAAATTTGTACCAAAACACATTTAAAGACATATTCAACAATAGGAATCACAACAACTATTCATAACAAGATAGTAACAGTTCATCGAGCGGTTCCCCAACGATATCGACAAGGTACCACATGCTTTTATTGAAAAGCACATCAGCCCTTAAAACATGGGAATTAGAATCAATTAAAATAAACAAAAACATGAAATAACTTTTTAAAAAGTTACTCCTTAGTCATGATGCCCGAACATCAAGGAATTGTTTCTTACATCTCAACATGGACAGTGAAAAAAGGTTTTGATTTGATTGAGACATAATGTTTTCTTTGGGGCATCTTTAAATGTCTTGAATTTGTATTTTGGGTGCAAGAACGAGTCATATCAATCCCTTGGAGCAATTTGCAGACATGAAAACATTTCCCTTGTAAGGGGAAAGAAAACATTTTTTATGGAGATGCACCTTGAGAAAGGTAGCAACGTTATCGTGGGGCTCGAGGCCAAAAATAAACATGTCTCAAATTCCTGAAACAACATAGAATCATGGGTTGGTGTAAGATAACCCATTATCTATATGAGATGACATGTGTCCTAAGATTCTTGGGGAGTATTAGCACCACATTTTCCTCTTTCTTTCTGTAAGTAAGGTGTTTTCAGAAATTGAACAAGCTCTTGTCATTTATCAAGGTCTACAATTACCAAAGTTTCTTTGCAACCTAGTGAAACGTTTACGGTTACATGCACTTCAAGACATTGTTCAGAACCTTTGTGAGACCTTTCACAAAGTTGGGTGAAACACAGTGAATGAGCTGGCTACCACCAAAATCTACAACCACAAAACCTTGGAGGACCACATGCTCAGCTTCTTCTACATGCACCGTTTTATTCGACATTTGTTGGAGAGAGAGGTGGCATATTACTCATCAAACATGTCAATGAAAAATGGGATGCTATTGTTGCNTGAAACACAGTGAATGAGCTGGCTACCACCAAAATCTACAACCACAAAACCTTGGAGGACCACATGCTCAGCTTCTTCTACATGCACCGTTTTATTTGACATTTGTTGGAGAGAGAGGTGTCATATTACTCATCAAAAATGTCAATGAAAAATGGGATGCTATTGTTGCTTGTTGGATCCCTAAGAATGTTAGCCACTATGCGAAGGAGCTCTTAGAGTTGGTGTATTAGTGAATGGAAGTGGGAGAACGTGGCCACATGATCAATCATGTGCACGAATTTAACTTTTGTACTCCTTTTAATTCCATAGGCTTCAACTGGGCCCATAAGAACATTGATGGGGAACATTTCATGAGAATTGAATGACTCATGCACTGTCTGTATCCAAACAATGGCATGCGTATAATCTTGCCCTTGAACACAATCAAGGAGTTGGGCATGAGATACAGAGGAGGATGGCCCCATAAGTTAGATTTGGCTGGGGGATCTTCCTACTCTATCATGCTCCACAACACCAAGCCTAGGATCAGGTCCCCGTCCAAACCAGCAAAATCCTGGAAGATTCGCAAGAATCATAAGATGACATCTTGCGAGAGGCCATACGCAAAGAGATCGATGATAGTACACTAGTGGATGCACAACACTGGGTTCCTGAATTGCTGAAGGGAATGCCTCGATAACCAGCATGATGGGTAATCTGGTGTGCGTGAGCCTACCTCTCCATCATCTAATCCTAGTTTCCACAAATGGCAACATTTGAGATCGCTGCAAAGACCATATTGAAATGTCCATTGCCAAAGCTGCGGACAATGGAGTAGAACCAACCACATTCAAGGAACGCTTCCCACAAGGAAAAAGGGAGTTCAGCTCCACCATCAATACATTCGTTACCCAAAGTGTGTTATCCAAGATGGTAGTCATCGGGATGGAGTGGGCATACAAAATCTAGACATGTCTGGCGATGTAATGGATTTGACGGAATCCTTGGCCGGCTAGGCCAAAGCCACGGTGCTTGAGGGTTTCCGACCATCAAGCCATCCCGTCTCACCGCCCACAGTCCCAGGTGACCCCGCTCAAGCCACATGGCTACTTCGACCGGTCGGCGTGGCACTGCCACGCTACACTCCCCCCACTAGGAATGAGAGCCTCCTCGGCATCTTTGGTCATTCCGACTTGGGACTCGAGCCCTGGAGCTCTGATACCAATGTAACGGATTCGACGGAATCCTTGGCCGACTAGGCTAAAACCACGGTGATCGAGGGTCTTCGACCCTGAAGCCATCCCGTCTTGCCGTCCACAGTCCCAGGTGATCCCGCTCAAGCCACGTGGCTCCTTTGACCGGTCGGCGTGGCACTGCCACGCTACACTCCCCCCAACTAGGAGTGAGAGCTACCTCGGCATCTCTGGTAATCTCAACATGGGATTCGAGCCCTAAAGATCTGATACCAATGTAACAGAATTGACGGAATCCTCAACCGACTAGGTCAAAACCACGGTTTTGGCGTAGTCGGCCAAGGATTCCATCAAATCCCTTACAGTTGACAACATTCGATGGGGCCCTTGAGGATTTTTTAGGCTGTCACAAGGGTTATTGGATTAGAAGTACAATGAGCTGTACTATTGGGTTACACCCCTTACCTAATGGTGGCTGAGAGTGGGGTGTATCCATGGACTGTTGAGCATCTCGTTGCGCACGTGTCAGCTTTATACATTGTATGGACATGGGTACTATTGGGACATGGGGGAGTGTTGTGATGTGTGCCATCCTTGTCCTTTGTTGTAACTTGCTATGAGCAGTAGGGCATGTTCATGATCGTACAATTCCACAATGCTTAGCCAGATGACAGTGGAGAATCATGGTGTGGTGGTCCACCTACCAACAGCTGCACGTCAGCTACTACGCTGTCTCTGATGCCTTCAGGGACCTTTTATGTTTTCTTAACAGCCTCTAGGATTTCTCTTTGGACTGGCCTTGATCCTGGTTTGCATGATTTTGTATTGTGTGTCAAATAATCAACAATAGACCTGGGTATGTGACTAACCGAAATTTCTATCTAAAGAACATGCATGTTTGCGTCTGGATGCATATGTGTAGAGTTACGACCAAAACAGTGATTTTTGGCCGGTGACCCTGGTGCGCGCACCACCTATTGTTTAACTTAGCAAGTTTTGATGTAGTGAACTCATCAGTTGTACTTTCTCTCCACACTTTTAAACCATTCAAGCTTGTAAGACTTCCCGTGTCTCCCTTTGTCAAATTCTTGCTGTTACCGCACTTGCCTTGAATGCTTGTACGTGAGTTGACTGGACGGTATTGCCACATCAACAAAAGCAAAGCTAGGAAGCTTCTAACCTGAGGCAAGACGTCTCTCATCAGCATGCATTATTGGCATCAACAGAGGCGAAGGGATAATTGAGTCTTAGTGATCCGTCGCCGGATTGGTCATCATTGTCATAGGTGCTGCACCATCTGCTCCAAAGCCTCCATCGTTAAAGCCTTTGTCGGGTTACCAGTGCTTGTCGCAAGGTGAACTCTCTTCTTTCACCAACATCTTCATGAGGTTTGTAACATTCTGGATGGTGGAGACGTGCGGAAAAGTTGTACAAAATAGTTACATAAGATTAAAGTTGTCGGTTGCCCTTCCAACACCATTGTGCTTACCAACTGTCACGATGGACAAAAAAGAAGTGTCTTCAGATAGAGTTACAAAGTAAAGACGATTTGGAAGAATGTGACTCTTCAGTAATTGGATTAAGCAAGAGAACGTCAATGGGAGATTCTGAAAAAAAGGAGAGAAAAAAAAGGCATGCTTGGGATATGGGACATTCCATTTGAGTGACGCATGCGACATTGTGTGTACGTGGCTGCTTCAAGAAACTTAATGAAGTTATCGAGGGATTTTGAGGGAAAGAAATGCTTATGTATGAAATCATAACTTTGTGGATAAGTCAAACAAACATAAACAAAACATTGATGCCCTTCGCAATAGTTTTATTGACAATACTGGAGAATGGTCAAGCATGGCAGAAGTTCTTATGTAACAGGATATTGGAGGTGAATGCAATTTTCCAAAATGCCCATAGAACACTCAGGGTTCCAGACATGGTGGGCCATGATTTAAGAACATATGTGCCCATGCGCGATATTGGGGAATTCTGTATGCTAGGGACATAACAAGGTATGCCTCATTCTCGTTCATGTACTTGTGTACATGCGATTGATAGTCCGTACACTTGTTGTCAAAGTACACTTTTTGCTGATAACGAGTTGCTGTTGCAAGTGTCTCATCTCCTCTAATCATGTGATGCTACACATCTTCAACCTTTCTATGATCTAAGTTATGTGTAACGTACGTGACTCCAGGTTCTGCACGAAAGATGTAGGAGTTTGTAGAATGGCACCCAGATCTCACCTAAGGAGTTTTCCCCTCCTGTGCAAGGTGACTCGAATATCTCGAGTCTATGGAGGTCCATTTCTGTTATTACCTCGTCCCCTTGTTTTGCATTCCAAACAATGGGGGTATTATCCAGAACTTGTGAGTTTGAGCATGTAATCCATGTTTGAAACTCAACTTCCATACAAAAGAATTCGATTTCTCTTTTTGGACACGATGGCACAAAATCATTGCATGCGAGGCACGTCCAGCAATTTTATACCGAAATTTTGTTTTTGTCTCGCTTCTCTCTCACTCAGGTCTATCCCTCATCCTTGCTTACTCTCACTAGCAAGAAGGGTAAACAAGGGAGAGGACACAAGGCCATGAGCCTTGGCTTTGAGGCCCCCGTAGTCTTTTAGCCAATTGAGCCACCGGTTCGATCCACAACTGGTGGCTAGCCAGGTGATGGCTATCCGGTCACTGGACCAACCAAGTAAAGACTTAAACTGCCAAATGTTTTTTGGACATGGCCACTCTACCACATCTTGGACCTTTTGTGGGTTGACATGGATACTGTCATTGCCGGTTATGTGTCCAAGGTAAATGAACTCATCTTGTGCAAACGTGCACTTGCTCACTTTTGAAATTTCTACTCTCAAAGGATTTCGAGAACTTTGTACAAATGTTCTTTGTCCTCTACCACTGATACAAAAAAAACCAAGACATCATCCATGTACAAGAATATGAATAGACGAAGTTGCTTGGTGAATGTTTGGTTCTTTTCTCCTTGGAAGGTTGTCGAGGTGTTCGTTAGCCCAAAGAACAAAACCCAAAACTGATTATGTCCCACGTACGTCTGAAACACTCGTTTTTGTATACCCTACAACCGGCTAAATCCGGATAAAAATTAGTTACCCTTGGATTCGACCATGTTGCATGATTAGGTTCCCCCCTATAGCCTGTGTGCAGAAATGTCTTCCAATACAAGTTCTGAAAAAAAGCGGGCTGTACTCATGCTCACACATAGCTCTCAAAGAAGGTGAGGCCAGCAAAATGCACCACCATCCCTTGATTTTGGTCGTCAGCATGCACATTTGACCTAGACTCCTGGAAGTTTCTGAACTTGAGAGACCCATGATTCCGCGAGGCCTTGTAGCCAGTGTGCTGAAATTCCGCCTCGGGTGTTTCAAGCAAACCAAAAAAAACTTCTTTGCAAATCACTATCTGAATTTAGGTGGCAATACGGTATCACCTTCCAAGATGCAGATTTGATTACATGTTTGGGACAAATCCAAGGATGAAGATACGTTTTCTCCTTGGATTTGGTCAAACAAGTCCTTAATCCGTGGTAAGAGAAAATGATTTTTTATTGTCATCTTGTTTTGCGCTCGGTACTGTACCCACATGCATAAACCACCATCTTTTTTCTTCATAAAATGAATCCGCGTAGCCTATAGTGAGCTACTTGGCTTGATGCACTCTTATGCAAGGTCTTCTTTGATTTTGAATTTGGCCTCTCACATTTCTCTTGGACGAATGCAATACATAGATGTAAACGGAGGAGTCATCTATGGTTGCAACAATATCGTTTGGACCATGTATCGTCTTGAAGGAAGACTAGCTGGTGGTTCTTGTAATACATTTGAGAACATTTGAGAACTACAATAGAGATTTGATGTCTATGGCATGTGTTCCTTCACTTCATCCATGAATTTATGTAGCTGATCTAAGAAGTACGGACAACCCTCTCAAACATGTTTCTTGACATTGCAAACATTGCAAACAAGTTGGAATGGGTTTTGAGTGGTGTCGATGACAATTCCATGTTTGAAATCATCGCAAAGCAACGTTTTCCCTTTTGGAGGATCAAGTGATTTGATTCAAAGCACATTAGAGTCTTGTTTTTGTGGAGCCAGGATCATCTAGAACCACGTCGGGTGGGACAAAATGGTTGAGTACCTTCAATGTGAGACTTTGTGTATAACCTTGAATACTGTACTGTTACCTTAATTGAGATAGTGACGTTTGAAGGAGTTTTTATTGGTTTATTTTGAACAACTAGGATCAATTATTCACACACTGGATACAATTCCTCACGGAATCATGGGGCTCTTAGATTAAAACATTTTCAGGATTTTGGGTTTAGCTTGCATGCTCAGAACCTCGGTTCAAGTTTTGACAACCAAAATCAAGCAATCAAGGTATGTTGTGCTGGTATCCCCCTCTTTGAGAGGTTTGTGCAAGCATGAATTGAGCCTGATGACCTTTAAAACTTGTTTTAGAAGGAAGTTTTACACACAGGCTAGAAGGGATGATCCTAATTATGCAACATGGTCAAGCCCGAGGGTAGGAGGGTACAAATTTTTGTTTTGAAGATATTGGTCATAGACACTATACAATTGTCACCTACAATAACTGCGCCATCCAATGGCTCATGCTTTAGGCCTACCTATTGGTTAAAACCAAGGCTAAAGAAGGAGTCATTCCCTCTGGTGTTAGCTAGTACGTTCATTGGAACACCAGCTTCGTGTCGTTTGAACTGCATCATCATGCTACCTCTAGTCTTCTGATTGAAAAGGCTCGATGATGGCAAGCTGAGCTTATAGTAAGTATGGAATCCATGCGGCAGAATTCATAAAACCCATGATTCATCCACCTGGATCCGCATCTTGCGTCTACGTGTGAATTTGGAAAGCACCTTCCAGTCTTCAAGTTTGAATGGGTCAGAATTGTTGACAAAAGGTATCATGAATGTATTTGAGCTCAATACTTTGAGGTTGTTTGCTTCAATCGCTACGTCACATAATTCTTGCATTGTGGTCAGTGTCACCAACAGCAAGCAAGTTCGATCATGCATCTTTTCCAAAGACTCAAGGTTTAGTGGGAAATAATGAGCAGCAAGTGTGGAATGCAGTTCAATGAGAGATGGGAAGAAATAGAAGTTTGAACTCATTCAATTTCCAAGAAAACCCCTACTTCCTCAGTGAAAAACATGAACCCATCGTCCCTTCTAAGTGGTCCCCACTAACGTCACTCAGGAGTGGAAGAAACCCGGACCATAACCTTGTCCATTTCCATTGCCGCAGCCACAATCCTGTCCAAGACCTCCTATGACATCACCCCCATGTGGTGTTACAGTTGCAGCCAATGCCATGGTCTCTTTCCCACCACCAACAGCCCCAGGACACTGAGCCCTAATGTGGATGGGCTTTGTACAATTGTGGCAAAGTCTCTCACACAACGATGTGATTCTTTTGCACTGCTCGCATCTTGTTGTTTTCACGGCCACGCTTGTGGTTGGGGGCCTTTTTTCCACCAGTCTTCTCTACTAAGGGGGATTGCAGGCTGCTTGTCACAAACCTAGCCCATCTATTGGGCTGTCCGTTGAGTACCTACAACATACATGCCCATTTTGTGGCCTTGTACATACACTTTTGGCATTGCCTTTTGATAATGCTTCGGTTTTGCCAAATGTACTTTACTCATACAATCATACAGTTCCCTTTGGCTTCTCCAAGCCTAGCAAGTTTCCGTTGTGGTGGTCTTGTGCTTCAACTTCTGGTTGGTTTGGTCATCATGCAAACATTCTAGCAGCAAGCAGTCTGGGTACTTGCAAATCTGGGTCTCGTTATCCTCGATGTAATTTTTGGCCTCCTCAATGAATTATGTGAACTCGTCCAAATAGGACTAGAGAGATCTATTTGAATGCTTGAAGTCCTTCGACTAGTGGAAGGCACACTACGTATCCTTGCACTTGGTAAAGTTTGTGTGGATGATCGTGTAGAAGGCCTTCCATAGCATGGGCTACAACTCTAGTTTTGGCCGCTACGCATTCTACTCCTTGACCACATACTTGAACAGTTCATCTTAAAGTCACGTCATGGAAAAGTGCCCTCATGACCAAATAGAGCCTTGTGGACACGCAGATCGTCCTCCATGCAATCTAGCCAATTGGTCAGCTTCACTTCCTTTGAAAAAAATTCACACTTTGGAGGAGGGATGTTTTTGTGACCGGCCCCAATGTTGTCAAGGCAGGCAAGTCCTCATTGCAACTAGCGGTGACATCAGCACCTATGACGTGCTGTGGCCACTACTGCGTCTGCATCCAGGTCATGCTCTACAATGCCTTGTTGAGGTCATTGTATTGGCGGGTGGCCCCACGAATGGCCGAAGAATACAACTGGTAATCACAGTCGGGGTCTATGACGTTTTTCCCAATGTATGCCAACGGGTTGACAAACACGAACTTCAGCTCTGATATCGTGAGAGCCTTCGTAACATCCTTGAGGACCTTGCACTGTTTGTGAACACTTGCCCACTATAAGTGGATACAAATTCTGTACACTCTTCTAAGGAGCTCTACCTATCAAAGGAAGATATCATCTGTAAAGATGCTCAAGGGGACGTGGAAATGTCCCATTATAACCACGTTGTAGGAAGGGGGGTCCGTCCCCACTCCTTGGGATGGTGTTGTACCTCCACCGATGCTGTTCTTGAATTCTTTTGCTGATTTGGCGGTGGAATTGTCAACCTTTTAATGTGTGCTTCAAATTTCCTTTATCTTGACATTGTCTGCCTCATGTTCACAAGAACTTCTTCATGGCTGTTTTTGGCATCTTTGTTGCTATCGGCATCGTTGCTATTTTGGAAACCCTCCTGCAAGTCGGCGAACACTTTGCCCTTCTTGGATCAAGTTTGTTGTACAATAATAGTGATGATTGTCATCCATAGTACTTTCAGCATCATTAACGTCGTACTCTTTGCCAGGTCCAAGTTCGGGTGGTCCTCCTCAAGTGCATCCTCTTTCATGTGGGAGTCACCCACCTGTACGTCGACGTGCTCATTGGGTACTTTTTAGGCTTTAACATGCTTCTCAATGTTGTGGAATTGGCAAAGATTGCCTTCAACCATACGATTGCCTTTACTTTGGCAACCATGCTTGCTGTGGCGACCCCTACAATTTGGAGTCCGCCAAGGATGTGTGGCCAAGCTGTCATCACTTTGCCCTTGTTGGTCTTAGGCAGTCTAGCACTTTCCATTCAAACGTGAATGCAACTAGCACGTCAAGACATTTGTCTTGAGGCTCACCCCCAACCTTGGAGAGGTATTGCCTCTTGTTGTGTTTGTTCTTTCTCTCAAAATGAATGAGGTCAGTAGAAAATCATTCTACTTTTCTATGCCAGAGTAGACGGAACAATCACACAATAAAGTTACATCTTTTCTAGGCCGCCATGATTGTTAAAATCACGTGGAAGAAAAGAGTTATTTCCAGTGCCGCCATGGCTAGCATAAACACATGCTTTAAGAAAACTTCCTAAGCCATGACTCACAACACTAGGTTTCTTTAGAGCTGAAAGAAATAGAAGAAAAGACAAAAAAAAATAAAGGAATTCTAAGAAGATTGAGCTCTGCTCCAAGAGTGAGGAGGATGGGGGCCAGCTCTAGTATAGAGTTTACAACCTGTAATACTCCTCCCACGCCCATCTTGTCTTCTGCTTTATCTTTCGGTCTTCCCTAGCCTCCTCTTGACTTTTCTTGACGTGCCTTGTGCCTCCTTGGAGGCATCTCCCTTGTGCCCACCGTGATTGGGAGACAAAAAAAACCAAGGTGGCGTCTTATTTCTTTTTGATGTGCTCCCAGGCCTTGAGAGTCCATGGTCCTTGGGAAAAGCTCGTCCAAGTATTTGGTTGAAGGAGGGAGGAGGGACTCTTGAAAAGGGGAGGATAACTGGTGGTTTTTGAGTGGGAACTCCTCGTCTCATCCACAAAAGTCCCACCTAGCTCCGTGGAGTAGGGCATACGCCTTGAGGAGTTTTGACAATAAAACAAAGCTCCTCAAGAGATTTCCAACGTTCTTTTGCGATGTTTAGAATGGTTACGTTTTAAGGCCATACCCTCCTGGTCCGTTTTTTATTCTGGTACTATTGTAGCTACTCGTAGCATTTTGTACATCATGTTGCCACTAAAATTGTCACAGACTTGGTCGTGAGGGTCGTTCTGCTCTTAAGGCCACTGCAATGTATGTGACACCAGCTCTTGCATGGAAGATGTTGTCGGAGTTTGCAGAATGGCATTTAGAGCTCCCTGGAGGAGGTTTTCCCTTCGTGTCACTCTGAGAGCAGTTATCATCAACGGCTCGTGCAGGAAGACTCAAATACTTTGAGTCTCCAGAGGCCTATTTTTGTTTTAATGCCGCACCCTTGTTCTAGGTCATAAGCAAGGGAGGGTCACATTCCAAACTTGTCATTTTGTACGGGTTTTGCGTGTTTGGAAAACAGAAGTTTATACTCAAGAAACGCAAGTTTTGTTCTTGACACAAAGACTAGAAATAGTAGCGTGCAAGACATGTCTGTCAATTCTAAATCAAAACTGTTTTTTTGTCTCACGTCTCTCTTGCTAAGGGTGTATCCCTTGTCCTCGCTCACTCTTGCTGGCAAGGATGGTGAGCGAGGGTGAGGAAACAAGGCCATAGGCCAAACCCTCAAGGCCCTCGTGACCCCCGTGTCACCAATCAAGCCACAAGCTCAATCGACGGCTTAGTGGCTAGCCGACGGGTGGCTGACCAGTCACTTGACATGGCGCTTGGTATGTCCCAGACGTACACACGTCCCTTAACCCAGAAAGTGGGTATTTCTGTCCTTATGTTTGTAGCCCACCACGCGTCGGCCTCAATGTTTTTATTCCGTTCGGTTGTGGGCATTTTGGCCAACTTCCTTGACCTCAAGTGTTTTTTTCGTGAAGGTCCTTACATCTTCAACCACTTTGTACATTGGTTGACAGAAGTAACATGAGCTGTATCGGTGTTTCAAAACTGTTTGGTCGACTTCTTGACAATGCTAGACTTTTACAAACTCCTTCCTTGATACTTCAAAAATCATATGCCGTCTTGGCGGAGGTTCTTGAAGCAACCACTCGTGGTTCAATGTTGCATTGATCGCTTGACTCAAGCACCAACAACCCAATACATGCTTCATTAAGATTCTTGTTCTTGTACGTATACAATCAACTTGTTTGACACTTGCCATTGACGTACACTAATGTTTTGTGCACATTGTGCATCTGTCTCAATTCCTAAAGCATTCAATTGGTCCCATGCCCCAGTTTTGACAACACATTAAAGGAATGCTCCCACTTTTCAAAAAGGCATGGAAGAGCGGTTCACCTTGTGGGTTGCCACGGCACCTTGTGGGGTTATTGCTCCCACGTGAGAATCGTGATCGAGCAATAACCTCTTTGTTTTGTTTGACACGCCAACACTGTAAATTGATGTAGGGTTGTACATTATTTTGTGCGGACTCAGTCAGCGCAAAACATACAAAACCGTAAATCAATCTGGGGTGTTTGCATGTAAAACAAGAGCAAAGAGGTCATCGCTCGATCGCAATTGAACAAAAACCCCCATTGTTGAGATATAGCAAAAATGCTCGTTCTGATTTTCTTCCAATCGTACAAATTCCTTCGTGTTTATACACAAACCCTTATCAAAACACATCCCAAACTACATTCAAGATACTAGGGTTATAGTTTTGTGTGGGAACCTGATGGGTCCCACGGTAGCAAGGCCCAACAAGTCCCCCTTCAACTCACGGGAGGTCTTGGACCTCCCCATGCAAACTGCATGCAAACCGCCCCCTTGAACAACCACAAACTCGTCAAAACAGGGATTTATGGTTTTTCAATGGGCATGCCAACGTCAGAAGTCCAATGAGGCATGCATGTCGTATTGCATTGACGCAAAACAGGGTAAAAACAATGTTTGGAGGTGAAGCAGGGGCAATCTTCTATGAATCTACCAACGGGGGACACGCTTCACTTGAAACAAAGAAGTGGGGGCATTTCACCGGTCCCACAATCCTTGAATCATCTACTGCTTTGCACCTCATCCCTGTGAACCACCCACATTCAGTTCGGCGTAACAATGCTTGCCATCGAGCTGACCTGTCGTTGGTCGTCTGACAGCTAGCGAGTGGCTAGTCACCTGTTACATCCCTGATGTACACACGTATCTTAATCCACCTTCATGTTTCTGTTTCTACCTTCATGGCCCACCGTGCATCGCCCTGATGATCTTTACATCGATCGGCCGATGGCATTTTAGCCACCTGTCCCGACCTCCGCTGTTCCGTTTCAAAAGTTTGTGACACCTTCGACCACATCGTAAAATGGCCACCAGAAGTGTCGCAAGCCTTATCGATGTTTCAATAGTTTTTGGTCACATTCTTTACAGTGCTGTATTTTTACAAACCACGCCTCGATGTTCTTGAAGCCCCCCAACTTCGTAGTGGAGCTTGTAGAAGCAACCACTCATTATGCGACCTCACACGTGTCACTCAGCTTGTGTGCTGAGGACCCAACATATTCCTCATTCTTGTTCTTGTGATTGTACACAGGTAATAAACTCAATCGACAATTTTCATCAGACTACAATAAATGAGTAATGGAAGTTATCCAATCTTTCCAAATCCTTGAGTTTATCTTTGTCTCGCACCTCATCCATGTGAATTACCTATCGTACTGTTAGCCATATTCCTTCTCATTTTTAGTTTGAATTTTGGTGCTCGTTATATTGTCTTTTATCTGGGTTTCTTGAAATTTTGCATATGATTGCCTTAAGCACTGGTGAAAAGGAAAATCAATGTTCATTTTCTCCCAGTGTTGATGGTTGTGTGCATAAATAGCCAGATGACATAAGCTTTACCTTGGACACTTCTACGTACAAGCCATAGAAAATGGAAAACCATCACGTTGGAGCTTCAATGAAGAGAAACAACTGCCCATAACAAGGGTAGGAATTATCCATGTGTTTTGTCTACCTCTTGTGTAACCTACGTCTATGTCTGTTGTGACTTCGGTTTGAATGAAAAGAGTGAACACGCCATGACATTCTCTTAATTGTTTTGCATGTGATTGTCCAATATGCTAGGGAATTGTTTTGGGAAGGTACGGGTGGAAAGAAACATTTGGAGGGAACATGGGTCTCAATACATTACGTCATGCTTAGTGTAACACATGGTATCAAAGCGTAGGCAGTGTTGGAGGGACAACTGACGCATTAGCTACCTGGCTACAAACTCGCACGAGTTTTCAGCGCATCTCCACTGTTTATACGATCACAAACATTGTGAGAAAGACAGTGAATGAAGCAAGCGCAACTGACGACGAGCAGTAGTTATCGACAAATACTCCAGTGATGGAGGATTAGCGGCATGAAAACATTGACGCTCTCCACACAAACCAGACAGCAGCGGCAACCATTGTAGTGAATGGCACAACACTGAGGAACTCGACGGCCAACCGAGAGACAGATTCCTTGGGCTCGGTGAATCTATGCCTCCATCGCTACTTGTCAGATCAAAACTTGGCATAATGGAAGGCACATGCTAACAAGCACGAATCAATGAAGACATGTACAAGAAGCTGCCGAGACTCGAGAGCCTTAATACCCATCTGCTCCAACAACTGAACATGGCAATGGATGAGCTTTAGATTTCTTATGTGTGTAAAGATTTAATCACCGAGAGAAATCTACAACTCTTGCAAGAATCCCAGAATTTACCGGCACTCTCCGAGCCGTTCGATCCCGTGAACTCCAAGGGACCAACGGTCAGGATGTAGCTAATGGGTTTGGAAGTGTGGTTCATTACACCAAAGGTCAACAACGACAAAACAAAAACTGACCTTACGGGCTCGCTTCCGCGTGGCACCACGGTAACCCTATCTAAACGCCATCCAATGACAGCAAGAGACTGGCGGAGCTAGATCAACAGCTCACGCGACCACTTCCACATTGTCGACTGTAGGCGTACAACATTGACTGGATGAATCCGGCGTGGCACGACTCTCTCACACCATTAAAAACATGGAAAGAATTTATGCCTGATCCCCTCACTTGTTTTGAGAAGCTCAACAAGAAGTCCTATGCACGGGTTATACTCATTCATCTATGTTAGCAGTCCAGCATGGCGGAGTATACTCGACAAGTCCGCAAAACAATCATCGCCTCGCCCCTGAAACGAATGTGTGTATGCTACAACGACCTCAAGCGACATATTCAGCTAGGAATTGCCATGTTTGGCATCCATGTTGACCTTTCATGAATGATCACAGTAGAAGATCCCATCGAAAACGTCGACCATAACTCTCTGATGAAAGAATCCAATGGTTGGCAACTCCAAAGCCACAATTTCAATCATTGCAGAGGGAATTCACAGTTGACATAAACCTTATCTCCAATGGATATTGACATTGTTGATTAACACAATCAACAGCTCTGCCGGACTTGCCGCAAGCCAGGTCATATCTCGTGCGACTGTTGGAAACTGTATCAGCAAACCAAAAAAGGGGAGGAAGTCACAGAGAAAAAATGAAGAGTCGGGAAACAACAAAAGAGAGGAGTAGACAACGAGGCTCGTATCCGGTCAGAAACTTTAATGGCGATCGATTGCCCATCTAAGCGGCTCACATTGCCGTAGACGAGGATCCATGAGATCATCAACTTCAATGTGAGATACGAGGACGACCAACCGGTGATGTTGCTACGGGTACAACTGAGGTGGAAATAAGAGTCATAGAACGATACTAACATTACTTGATGGAGAAGCTTCTCATAAGTGTTTAAGAAATGACATGATTTGGAAGCTGAGTTTGCGAGCCAAACTAGTAGTGTTTGAAGGAAAGAACGTTGATGGACAACTGCACATCCGTTAACTTTGCAAACCACTGCGAGTACAAACCAAAGATCTACACATTGTGATATTCTAGAGAACTTGCTAAATGAGTGTCCATGGAATCATCCTACAACATTGTTTCCTGTACTGGCAGAATCCATAGGTGGACTGGAGGAGCCAGTCATTTTACGCCAACATTGCTGGTAGAAAACGACATCTACCTTTGGTCAAGTGACCTACGACGCAATGGCGGTTATGGTAAACAACAGATGTGAAAGCACAAGAGGAATTTGCGATGGGCATACAATGCCAACCAATATCTGTAGATGTGGCCAAGCGGTACTTGAAGCACAAAGCTTAAGCATGGCTGGTCCATGTGGAAGCAAGAAAAGTGGAAGAAATCGTAACTGCCAAGACGACGACCACAACCTCGACACCTGAGGAGTTCGTAGAAGTTCCTGGGGAATTTGCAAAACTCATCAACGACTTAAAAGGGTTTTTTTCTGATGAATTGTCCCGAGAGTTACCTTTGAGGTAAAAAATTAACCATCGGATAGACCTGAAGCCAGGTAGTAGACAGACCGTGAATGAGACCTATCAAATGAGCGATCAAGAGGTAACCAAACCGAAGAAGTTGCTGAATGAGATGCTTGTTCAGGAACAACACCGTACAGCTACACGGCGTACCAAGAACCATCACAAGCGACATAGATGGACAATTTAGAAGTCGTTTTTGCCGCAAATTGATGACTTGCTTTGGCAGTCGGATCAAGCTTTCCACGGCGTTCCACCCTCAAACCGATGGCCAAATCGAGCGGACCAATCACAGGCTCGAACAAGTTCTCCAAACAATATGCGAACCCCACACGAAAGATTGGGCAGCCAAACTTTTGTATGACGGACTTGCATATAACTTGGCGACGTCCACAGCAATAGGTAGAATTCCGTCCGAAGTGGTGTATGGTAAACTTCTCGTCACAGCAGCCGGACTTTACAACCTGAGCAACGATCTTGCGGTTGACATCCAACACCATGATTTCTCCACTATCTAGGACAAAACACCGTAGACGCCCGTAAGAACATAAGCACCAATCAAGAAAGCAGCCGATTGACATCGCAACAATGATGTGTTTGCTGTTGGCGACAAAGTTCTCCTCAGTTTGGCAAACATCAAAATCTGTGGAGCCGACGTTTCGAAACTCAAACCCCAATGGTTGGGATCGTTTGAGATCGAGGGCATGGAAACCCCCGTGGTTGCACGACTCAGACTCCCCGACACTATGCAAGTTCATCCGGTGTTCCACATCAGCAGAATCAAGCACTACCAAGACCCCGGCGAAACCTTCCCTGGCAGGTGCCTCCCCCTCCTCCTATACAAGTGGACGAGGACACAGAGTATGTCATCAAAGATATCCTCGGCCATCGATGACGTAGCAAGATGACGGAGTATCTTGTTAAGTATCATGGCTATGACGCCACATACAACAGCTATGAACCTTACGACAACCTTCGCAATGTTGATCACCTGATCGACGGGGTTATCGCCATCACCAGGCTACATCTATACACGCACGGGGACGTCGTGGCTAAAAGGGGGGGAAGTGTTCCGGACCAGATGTAGATGAGTACCTAAACTATCCAAGTGGGCACTCATGTCATTACACAAATAGCCCACTACGTGTCAAAACCACGATTTCTGCTCGGACGGTCGAGGGCAATTTGACCCAACTGTCCTCACCCTCCGACAATCCTTCTTGCACGTCGTGACAACTTTGACCACTTTCAAGAAACATCGAAAGAAGTGTCATGACCTTTCGGTCGTCTTCTCGACGCATCGAGATACATGGAGATTTATGAAGATGCATCTCGCATCTACCGTTAACCTTTGAAGCCCCCTGATTCCTCAGTGGAGCTTCTCAATCTGACAACTCACGACACGACTCCACATGCATCGCTCGACGATCGGCCAAATGACCCCGACTACGTCTCATTTGTAACACGACACCTGTGTATATGTATAAGATAACTTCGACACTTTCCATTGAATTTCACTTATCGCTAATTACAAATTGTTGAAGTATCCCAAATTCTCAATGGTTTTCTGCCTCGCAACTCATACCGGTTCACCATGCACTGTCCGCATAACATCCTACTAAAATCTGCTAAACAATAGAAGGGTCAATTGATAGGCCGAAATCTAGTTGCCGGAGAGGGTTGTGAATTTTTGAATGAGGGGTCCGCATGGTTCTATTGGGTTCTGAGGGGAGCCTAATGTGTAACACAACGAACTTTTGGAAACAGACCTAAAGTTTCACAGTCAAGAAAGATTGTTACAATCATTACCTGATTGCAATAGTCCAAGGACACTTATCTGCGACCGGCACCATGAGGTCGCGTCAAGCTTGACGCAAGCGCGTGAAGGAAACCATGGATTTTGAATCCAAACGACCATCTTGACGGAAAAGACGGTCACGAAGTTTCCACTGTTTTCTCTAACGGAAAACATGAATAATTACAAAAAGTAAACAAATAATAACTTTATAAAGAAACATCTACATAGCTTCAAAAGGTGTGGCGAGCCATGACGACTCAGGGAAGGAAAAAATCACTCCAACGAGGACAGTCATTCAGTTTTACAACCCAAACGTTTCCGAGCTCGCCGAAGCCTTTCAACGCTGAGTTTGAGCTCTCGCATTACATTGGCATCAGAGCTGGGTCGACCTGCTGACATCTTCGTCGTCTCCATTCCATCGTGACAATCCTCACAAACCACAAGGAGTGGTGACTTGGTCGACGAGTAGCAAGTGACGTCGTGGTGGTGATGGTGGAACGCCGCCCAGAGGTGTCCAAACTCTTCCACCTCCATGCGCGCACACCCCACCTCCGCCAACCCCACCTACTTCCGCAGTGTACTACTCTCACAAAGGCCTACTGGACCAGTAAGCTGCCACATCACCCTCTTGTTATAGCAATGAGGGAGGCACAAGGGGCGAGCCAGGAGCCTTCAACATTTCTTTTGGTAGGCGCCCAATCCAAGAAGAACAAAGAACCCGTCAGTCCCGGTTTCTCCAAGCATAAAGGAGTTGGGAGAGCCATAACTTGGCCTCCGGTCCTCGGTTTTTGGGGCTATTTTTTTGTTGGATCCGTAAAGTCGGCCACTACCAGTTCAAGCCATTTTCGTTCACCATTTTATTGTAATTCTGTGGCTGTTTTTCAAAAAGTGATTTCTACCTTGTAGTTTCCACTCTAGTTTGTAATTATGTCTCCAAGCTGTGAGTCTATGACTTCAATTAGATAGTTGATGCTGATAAACATTGCATGTCACCTCCCTTTTTCCAAAAATTAAAAAAGGATGAAAGAGGTTTGGCTTGGAGCCACCTCCGTCCACCACGGGTTTGAAGCGAGGCACACATAGTCTTACAATGTGTCCTCCACCATACCAAAAAAAAGGGACGAAGGGAGAGGGGGTTGGAGGAGCAGATTGGAGAGTGAGAGAGCCAAAGGAAAGCCGTGCCACAAGGATGACCGACCTTGGGACCGGACTCTCTGCGGTCTTGGGGCGTGCTCTGAGCACCAGCCCACGCCGCTCCAATGAACGCATGCCCTTGGGATCTAAGGAGCATCGCGAGACATTAGGGCCCCACCTCGTGAGGTTATGCCGGGAGGCGACGGCTAGAGGGGGAGGTGTCCGCCCGGCATCGCCAAAGGGTGGAGCACCAATATCTTTAATGCATGGACAACAGCGCGAGACCCCCGTCGCGTCCTCTCGGCAAGGCGATGGGAAATCTCGGTCGCTCGCCGTCGAGCTCGGTTTCGGCAACGAGGCCATGCCCGCCCTGATCACTTGTGTAAATGAAGAGGGGTTAAAGGCCACCAAGGGGAACATCGCTGATGGTGACAACCCTGACAGCGTTGCCAAAGGAGACGAGCATTGAGATGAATCGACCGATGAGCCAGCAGATCGCATGGTCATTGAAGCCGATCACGAAGTTGACGACGAACCGGACGCACATGACACAGTATGCAAGGGCAGTGAGGCGGGAAATTCCATGTCGAAGGAACCTAAAGCATGCGCTAACCAGGTGGAACGTGCATCCGATCACGTGGACGACGAGGATCGTGCTCTCGTTTTGGCGGGAGGGGAGAGAGCCTGACTTATGAGCCGGCCGAGTTCGGCGACAGCGCAGCGTGCGCTCAACAATGTCGCGCGTTGCATGAACGTTGACAAACAACTCGACCACCTCTGCACCCGCCTCCCTCCTGAGAGTTTAACGCTGGTCGTGACCCTCATGGGTGCGCTTGCATACGACAATGACATGGTGCGCGGCACGTTTCGCGAAAGATCGTTCATGGTGCAATGGATGAATGAGAAGTTGTACGAGGAGAACGGGAAATTGGTGCGTGAGGTCGTGGCCGCCGACCACCGCGCAAAGGTGGCGGAGCAGGCGCTTGAGGGACTTCGCACCAAGAAAGCCAAAAACCAGCGTGCTGTGCTCAACGCAGCACTCGGTTTGGCACGTCACGCAGCAGAGGTGGAGTTGGGACAGAATTTGGAGCGCCGCGAGCATGAAAGTGCAAAAAGTGAGTGTGCAAACGTTCGTGATGCATGTCGAGCTCCAATCGTCGATCCTGCTCCTCGCTTGGAAGCAAACACGTCTGAACCACGGGCTTGTGCAGATCCAACTTGGCCCCAAGAGGAAAGCGGGACTGGCAGCTGTGTGGTTCTTGAGCCGGCCGACCGCTACGATGGCACGTACAAAGTCAACACGTTCCTAATGATTCTTTAGAGGTACCTCCGGCTTGCTCGGATCGAGGAAGAGGAGTGGGGTGCACAAGGTATGCTTTCCTCGAAGCCAAAGCCATTTGAGAAGCTGACAGAGCTCTACAAGCAGAAGCAATTATGCTCGGACCCCACTTAGGATGAGTATTGCAAACTGATGCGTGAGTTGTACTCAAAGCGTGCTGACTTGTAGAAGGCAAAGAAGGAGCTCAAAAGCCTTGTGCAGGGGAGCATGTCAGTGGAGCGGTATGCCGAGGCATTTCTCAAGACCGCAAAGAAGGTCCACGATCGCCACCCGACAGAGCAGGCCAAGATTGACCTCTTTTAGAGTGGTTTGGCCCGTCCTCAGCTGCGTTTCTTCTGCCTTCATGACAATGGCCATGAGTGGAAGTCCTTGCACGCACTGGCGGCATGCGTGAGCGCGCGTAAAAGTACAATGCTAGCCTTTGGGATCGCGACACGCGTGAAAGCAGGCCGGCATGTGACATGCCATCAGCGCCAACGAGCAGTGCACCAAAGCGGGCAGCGGAGGCAACGTCTGAGCCCTCTAATAAGTTCCATCAACATGGTGGAGAGAACAACTCTTGCTCTTCTATCATCGGTAGACGCTGCCACCAAGCTGGGCACATTGGGCGCGACTGGCCCCAGCGTGACCACCATCACCAGCAGGGACAACAGCAGGGCCAACAGCACGGTCATGGCGCGGGCCAAGGCGGAGGGCAAAACTGCTTCCACGGTGGTGGCCACAACCGCTTCCATGGGGGCGGCCAACACCAGGGTGGACAGCGTGATGGCAACAAAGATATCCCTACCGGCCAAGGATGCCCTCACGGGGGGTAGCGCCAAGGCCAAGCATTTGCAGCCATTAAGCGTCAGGGAGCACAGGGTGGTCAGCGTGGACATGGACGCCCCTGTAACGATGACCAGGACTTCGAGGGAGGTGCTGGGGGACGCATCCACCATCCCCAGCATGGTCGTGAGCAGGATTTTCACAATTCCCAGTAGCTACCGGTGGGTTGCTATATGGGGTTGCGGTGAATCATGGGAATGATGAGGACAGGATGTTCATGTTTTGTGATGATGATATCAAAACTTTGAATTCTTATCGGCACAAAAATTCTCAACCATTTATGTGCCTTTCGTGAATCCTGAGTCCCTCTACCATGATCGCTCATGCCCATTCTCATATGTGACTGAAGAAAACCTTGAAAACAGCACGAGCCTGGTCGTAGCCACCAAAGAAAGTTGGCTAGGTGTGATGAAAGCTGCACACAAAGCTCATGAGAAGAACTCTCTAATGTCAACCACAGTGGCCGTGCCTGTGGGTCCAGAAACAAACAAGTATGCATTTAAAGGATGGAAATTACTGGCATTGTTCACCAAAGGAAATCGCATGTGGGAACAATTTGATGAAATGGTTGAACTACGAAGAAGCAATCATGCTTATCGAATCCACCACCTTGAGAGGAAGCCTCAAGTGAGCCTTTTCTTACGGAAGTCCAAAGCATCGATGACCATGCAGTTCGATGGGAAACTGGCAGGCACTTTTGCACGCATCTTGGTGGATACTGGGGCGGATGACTCATTTGTGAGTGTTGCGTTGGTATGCACATGGATTTTAAATGTACACGCCTGGCACTGGCACGGTGGTCGTCGATGATGACAGAGAGGTGCCAGTCCTTGGTGAGTATGTGGCACAGCTCGCACTGCCCGGCTTCACCACTAGTGTCCGCCTCACCGTGCTTGATCTCATGGACCTGTTTGACGTTGTTCTCGGAGACCCGTGGCTTGTACACCACAAGGCACTTATGTGCTTTGACTCAAAGACATTGCAGATAAACAGTGGAAGGAGAATGGTCACCCTGTCTGCAATTCCACAAATTCAACGACCTGAAACAAAGGTTGAATCAAGACTCT
>SZWC01029019.1:2545-13908 GCA_023375785.1 Penium margaritaceum
TACACATACACATACACATACACATACACATACACATACACATACACATACACATATACATAAACATACACATACATGTACACATACACATACACAGACATGTACACGTACATGTACACGTACATTTACACGTACACATACACATACACTTACGAATACACGTACCATACACGTACACGTACAGGTACACGTACACGCACACATACACATACACGTACACATACACATACACATACACCTACACCTACACATGCATATACACACACACACATACACATAAACATACACATACACATACACATTCACATATACACACACAAACACATACACATACATATTCACATACAGATACATATACACATACACATACACATACACATACACATACACATACACATACACATACACATACACATACACATACACAACCACATACACTTACACATACGCATACATATAAACATACACAAAAACATACACATACACATACACATATACATACACATACACATGCACATACACATAATCAAACACATACACGTACACATTTACATACACATACACGTACACAAACACGAACACGTACACATACACGTACACGTACACGTCTACATACACGTTCACGTACAAGCAAATGTAAACACGTACATGTACACGTACACGTACACATACACGTACACATTTACATACACATACACGTACACAAACACGAACACGTACACATACACGTACACGTACACGTCTACATACACGTTCACGTACAAGCAAATGTAAACACGTACATGTACACGTACACGTTCACATATACGTACATGTTTACGTACACGTTCATGTACACATACATGTACACGTACACGTACACATACAGGTACAAGTACACATACACCTAAACCTACACCTACACTTACATGTACATATACACATACACATACACATACAAATTCACATATACACACACATATACATACACATACACATACACATACACATGGACATACACATACACATACAATTACACATACACATACAACTAAACATACACATACACATACGCATACACATACACATACACATACCCATACACATACACATATACATACACATACACATAAAGATACACATACATATACACATACACATACGCGTACACGTACACCTACACGTACACGTACACGAACACGTACACGTACACGTACACGTACACGTACATGTACACGAACATATACACGTACACATACACTTACACCTACACGTACACCTACACGTACACTTACACGTACACGTACGTGTACACGTACACGTACACGTACATCTACACGTACACGTACATGCACACGTACATGTACACGTACATGTTCACGTACACGTACACGTACACGTACATGTACACGTACACGTACACATACACGTTCACGTATACGTACAATAACACGTACACGTGCACGTACAGGTACACGTACACCTACACGTGCACGTACACATACACCTACACCTACACATACATATACACATACACATACACATCTGCATATACACACATATAGACATCCACATACACATACACATACACATACACATACACATACACATATACATACACATACACATACACATAAATATCTACATACACCTACACATTCACATACACATACACATACATAGACCCATACACATACACATGCACATACACATAAACATACACATAAACATACACATACAAATACATATACACATACACATACACATACACATACACGTACACGTACACATACACGTACACATACACGTTCACGTACACGTGCACGTACACATACAAATACACGTACACGTATACGTACATGGACACGTAAACATACACCTACACCTACACCTACACATACACATACACATACGCATACGCATACGAATACGCATACGCATACACATACACATACACATTCACATACACATACACATACACATACACATTCACATACACATACACATACACATACACATACACATACAGGTACACATACACATACACGTACACATACACATACATGTACAAGTACACGTACAAGTACACGTACACGTACACTTACACGTACACGTACACGAACACATACACATACACGTACACATACACATACACAAACACATACACATACACGTACACATACACATACACAATCACATACACATACGCACATGCATCCGCATACGCATACGCATACACATACACATACACATACACATACACATAGACATACACACACATACACATACACATACACATACTCAAACAAAAAGCACATACAAATACACATACACATACAGATACAGATACAAATACACATACACATACACATACACATACACATACACATACACATACACATACACATACACATACACATACACATACACGTACACGTACACGTACACGTACACGTACACCTACGCGTACACGTACACGTACACTTACACGGACACGTACACGTACATGTACACGTACACGTACATGTACACGTACACGTACATGTACACGTACACGTACATGTACACGTACACGTACATGTACACGTACACGTACATGTACACGTACACGTACATGTACACGTACACGTACATGTACACGTACACGTACATGTACACGTACACGTACATGTACACGTACACGTACATGTACACGTACACGTACATGTACACGTACACGTACATGTACACGTACACGTACATGTACACGTACACGTACATGTACACGTACACGTACATGTACACGTACACGTACATGTACACGTACACGTACATGTACACGTACACGTACATGTACACGTACACGTACATGTACACGTACACGTACATGTACACGTACACGTACATGTACACGTACACGTACATGTACACGTACACGTACATGTACACGTACACGTACATGTACACGTACACGTACATGTACACGTACACGTACATGTACACGTACACGTACATGTACACGTACACGTACATGTACACGTACACGTACATGTACACGTACACGTACATGTACACGTACACGTACATGTACACGTACACGTACATGTACACGTACACGTACATGTACACGTACACGTACATGTACACGTACACGTACATGTACACGTACACGTACATGTACACGTACACGTACATGTACACGTACACGTACATGTACACGTACACGTACATGTACACGTACACGTACATGTACACGTACACGTACATGTACACGTACACGTACATGTACACGTACACGTACATGTACACGTACACGTACATGTACACGTACACGTACATGTACACGTACACGTACATGTACACGTACACGTACATGTACACGTACACGTACATGTACACGTACACGTACATGTACACGTACACGTACATGTACACGTACACGTACATGTACACGTACACGTACATGTACACGTACACGTACATGTACACGTACACGTACATGTACACGTACACGTACATGTACACGTACACGTACATGTACACGTACACGTACATGTACACGTACACGTACATGTACACGTACACGTACATGTACACGTACACGTACATGTACACGTACACGTACATGTACACGTACACGTACATGTACACGTACACGTACATGTACACGTACACGTACATGTACACGTACACGTACATGTACACGTACACGTACACGTACACGTACACATACACATACACGTACACATACACATACACATACACATACACATACACATACACATACACATACACATACACATACACATACACATACACATACACATAAACATACACATAAACATACACATACACATACACATAAACATGCACATAAACATACACATACACATACATGTACACATACACATACACATAGATATACACGTACACATACAGATACACATATACATAAAGATACACATACACATACACATGCACATACACATACACGTACACGTACACATACACGTACACGTACACGTACATGTACACGTACACGTACATGTACACGTACAAGTCCATGTACACGTACACGTACACGTACACGTATACGTACACATACACGTACAAGTACACCTACATCTACACCTACACCTACACCTACACCTACACATACACATACATATACACATACACATACACATACACATACACATAAACATTCATTTACAGATAGACATACACATACACATACACATTGACATAGACACACACATATACATACACATACACATACACATCCACATGCACATACACATACGCATATGCATACGCATACACATACGCATACGCATACACATACACATACACATACACATTCACATACACATACACATACACATACACATACACATACACTTACACATACACATACACATAAACATACACATACACATACATATACACATACTTAAACACATACACATAAACATACACATACACATTCACATACACATACACATACACATACACATACACATACACGGACATGTACACGTACATGTACACTTACACGTACACGTACACGTACATGTACACATACATGTACATGTACACGTACACGTACATCTACACCTACACCTACACATACACATACACATACACATTCACATACAGATTCACAAATACACAAATATATACATACACATACACATACACATACACATCCAAGAACACATACACATACACATACACATAGACATACACATACACATACGCATACGCATATGCATACACACACATACACATACACATACACATAAACATCTACATACACATACACATACACATACACATACACATACACATACACATACACATACACATACACATACACATACACATACACATACACATGCACATACACATACACATACATGTACCCATACACATACACATACACATAAGCATACGCATACACATACGCATACACATACACATCCACATTTACATACACATACACATACACATTCACATACACAAACACATACACATACACATACACATACACATACACATACAAATACACATACACAAACACATACACATCCACATACACATACACATACACATACTCAAACACATACACATACATATAGACATACACATATACATACACATACACATACACATACACAAACACCTACACGTACGGGTACATATGCACGTACACGTACACGGACACCTACACATACATGTACACGTACAAGTACACGTATGTGTACACGTACACGTACACGTACACGTACACATATGCATACGCGTAGACGTACACATACATGTACACATACACGTACACAGACACATACACGTATACCTACACGTACACATACACGGACACGTCCACGTACACATACACATACACGTACACGTACACGTACCATACACGTAAGCAAACACGTTCACCCACACTTATACGTACATGTACACATACACGTTCACATACACATACACATACACCTACACGTACAAATACATATACACACACATACACATACACATACACATTCACATTTACACACACAAACACATACACATACACATACACATACACATAAACATACACATACACATACACATACACATACACATGCACATGCACATACACATACACATACACATTTACATACACATACACATGCACATACACGTACACGTACATGTACACGTACACAAACATGTACACGTACACGTACACGTAAACATACACGAACACGTACACGTACACATACACGTACACGTACACATACACACGTTCATGTACACGCACACATACACGTACATGTACATGTTTACGTACACCTTCATGTACACATACACATACACATACACGTACAAGTACAAGTTCACCTAAACCTACACCTACACTTACATGTACACATACACATACACATACATATACACATACACATACACATTCACATATACACACACATATACATACACATACACATACACATACACATACTCATACACATACACATACACATACACATGCACATACACATACACATACACATACACACACACATGGATATACACATACACATACACATACACATACAAGTAAACATACACATAAACATACACATACACATACACCTACCCATAGACATACACATACACATACACATACACATACACATACACATACACGTACACGTACAAGTACATGTAAACGTACACATACACGTACACGTACACGTACATGTACACATACACGTACACGTACACGAACAATTACACGTGCACATACACATACACATAGACATACACGTAAACGTACACATAAAGGTACACCTACACATACACAAACACGTACACCTACATGTACACATACACGTACACGAACACATACACGTTCACGTACACCTACACGTACACCTACACGTACACATACACGTACACATAGTGTACACGTACACATACACGTACACGTACACGTACACGTACACGTACACGTACTCGTACACATACATGTGCACGTACCCGTACATGTACATGTACACATACACATACATGTTCACGTACACATACACGTACATGTACACGTACACGTGCACGTACACGTACACGTACACATGCACCTACACCTACACCTACACATACAAATACAAATACACATACACATACACATTCACATATACACACACATACACATACACATACACATACACATACACATACACATACACATACACATTCACATATACACACACATACACATACACATACACATACACATACACACACACCTACACATACACATACGCATACACATACACCTACACATACACATACACATACACATACACATACACATACACATACACATACACATACACATATGCATAAACATTCACATACACGTATACATACACATACACATACACGCACACGTACATGTACACGTATACATACACGTACACGTACACGTATACGTATACGTACACGTACACCTACACGTAGACTAACATGTACACGTACACATACACATACACATATACGTACACGTACATGTACACGTACACGTACACATACACGTACATGTACACGTACACGTACACATACACGTACATGTACACGTACACGTACACATACACGTACATGTACACGTACACGTACACATACACGTACATGTACACGTACACGTACACATACACGTACATGTACACGTACACGTACACATACACGTACATGTACACGTACACGTACACATACACGTACATGTACACGTACACGTACACATACACGTACATGTACACGTACACGTACACATACACGTACATGTACACGTACACGTACACATACACGTACATGTACACGTACACGTACACATACACGTACATGTACACGTACACGTACACATACACGTACATGTACACGTACACGTACACATACACGTACATGTACACGTACACGTACACATACACGTACATGTACACGTACACGTACACATACACGTACATGTACACGTACACGTACACATACACGTACATGTACACGTACACGTACACATACACGTACATGTACACGTACACGTACACATACACGTACATGTACACGTACACGTACACATACACGTACATGTACACATACACATACACATACACGTACACATACACATACACCTACACCTACACATACATATACAAATACACATACACACACATTCACATATACACACACATACACATACACATACACATACACATACACATACACATACACATACACATACACATACACATACACATAAACATACACATACACCTACACATACACATACACATACACCTACACATACACATACACATACACATACATATGCACATACACATACACATAAACATACACATAAACATACACATATACATACACATACCCATACAAATACACATACACATACAAATACACATACACATACACATACACAAACACATACACATACATATATGCATAAACATTCACATACACGTACACATACACATACACATATACGTACACGTACATGTACACGTGCACGTACACTTACATGTACACCTACATGTACACGTACACATACACGTACACGTACACGTACACGTATACATACACGTAGACGTACACGTACACATACACATACACATACACATACACATACACATACACATACACATACACATACACACACATATACATATACACATATACATACACGTACGCATACACATACACATACATATACACATACACATACACATACATATACACATACACATACACATACACTTACACATACACGTACACATACACATACACATACGCATACACATACACATACGCATACGCATACACATACACATACACATAAACATACACATACACATACACATACACATACACATACACATATACATACATATACACATACACATACACATACATATACACATACACATACACATACACAATTACGTACACGTACACGTTCAAGTACACGTGCACGTACACGTACACATACACCTACAACTACACACACATACATATACACATACACATACACATACATATACATATCCACATACACATACACATTCACATATACACAAACATAAACATACACATACGCATACACATCCACATACACAAACACATACACATACACATACACATACACACACACACATACACATACACATACACATACACACACACATACACATACACATACACATACACATACACATACACATACACATACACATAAACATACGCATACACATATGCATACACATACACATACACATACACATACCCATACACATACACATACACATAGAAATACACATACACATACACATACACATACACATACACATATACATACACATACACATACACATAGGCAAACGCATACGCATACACATATACATACACATACACATACACATACACATACACATACACATACACGTACACGTACACATACCAGATAGACATACACATACACGCACATGTACACATACACGTACATGTACACGTACACGTACACGTACACCTACACCTACACATATACATACACATACGCATACGCATACGCATACACATACACATACACATTCACCTACACATACACATACACATACACATACACATACACATACACATACACATACACATACACATACTTGAACACATACGCATACACATACACATACACATACAAATACACATACACATACACATACGCATACAAATACACGGACACGCACACGTACACGTACACGTACACGTACACGTACATGTACACGTAAATTAACACGTGCACGTACACGTACACATGCACGTACACGTACACGTACACCTACACCTACACATACACATACACATATACATACATATACACATACATATACACATATACATTCACATATACACAAACATATATATACACATACACATACACATACACATACACACACATACATACACATACACATACACATACACATACACATACGCATACGCATACGCATACACATACACATACACATAAACATACACATAAACATACATATACACATACACATACCCATACACAAACACATACACATACACATACACATAAACATACACATACACATACACATACACATACGCATACGCATACGCATACGCATATGCATACGCATACGCATACGCATGCACATACACATACACATTCACATACACATACACATACACATATACATACACATACACATACACATACGCATACACATATACATACACATACACATACACATACACATACACATACATGTACCATACACGTACCATACACGTATATGTACACGCACACATACACGTACACGTACACGTACACGTAAATGTACACATACACATACACATACACCTACACCTACACATACATATACACACACACATACACATACACATACACATACACATACACATACACACACACATACACATTCACATAAACACACACAAACTTATGCACATACATATACACATACAGATACACATACACATACACATACAAATACACATACACATACACAATCACATACACATACACATACACATACACATACACATACACATACACAACCACATACACATACACATATGCATACGCATAAAAATACACATGCACATACACATACACATAAGCATACACATACAAATACACATACACATACACATACACATACACATACACATACAAGTACACATGCACGTACACGTACACATACACGTACACGTACACAGACACGTAGACATACACATACACGTACACATACACGTACATTTACACGTACACGTTCATGTACAAGTAAATGTACACACGTACATGTACATATACACCTACATGTATACGTACATGTTCACGTAAACGTTCATGTACACGTACATGTACACGTACATGTACACGTACATGTTCAACTACACGTACACCCAAACCTACACCTACACTTCATGTACACATACACATACACATACACATACACATACACATACACATTCACATATACACAAACATATACATACATATACACATACACATACACAACACATGCATATACACATACACATGGACATCAACATACACATACACATACAAATACACATACAAATAAACATACATAAAAACATACACATACACATACACATACCCATACACATACACATACACATACACATACACATACACATACACATACACATACACGTTCACGTACACGTACACGTACACATACACATACACATACACGTACATGTACACATACACATACAGATACACTACACGTACACGTACACATACACGTACACGTACACTTACACGTTCACGTACATGTTCACGTACACATACACGTACACCTACATGTATACTTACACGTACACATACACATACACGTACACATACACGTACATGAACATGTAAACGTACACGTACACATACACGTACACGTACACGTACATGTACACGCACACGTACACGTACCTGTAGATGTACACGTAAACGTACACGTACACGTTCACGTACACGTACAATAACACATACACGTACACGTGCACATTCACGTGCATGTACACGCAAACGTACACATACACCTACACCTTCACATACATATACACATACACACATACACATACACATACACATTCACAGATACACACACATACATATACACATACACATACACATACATATACACATACACATACACATACACATACACATACACATACACATATACATACACATAAACATACACATACACATACACATACACATACACATACATATACACATACACATACACATACACATACACATACACGTACACATACAC
>SZWC01029020.1:8358-26938 GCA_023375785.1 Penium margaritaceum
TGTGTGTGTGTGTGTGTGTGTGTGTGTGTAAATTATGATTCATTTTGTTTTTGTTTTTCTAAAGTTTTTCATTTATGCATTGAAACACCCCTTGATATGAGGTTTGTTTTAGGATCACATGTATTAGAGTGTACTTGTGTTGAATTGCTGATAGGTAATAATTTTACTGGAATTGTGCTGACTTTTAGAGAGATGTTTACTGTCCTGGAATTATGTACATGGTTTTATTGAAAGCAAAGTAGGCAATTCTCACAACAAAACATTATTAAGCAGGTTATTCCAGAAGCATTATTCCCCCATTCTCTGGATTGCGTTCCAGCCAGATGGCTGGAACGCATTCACATGCAAATCTGGAACATGAGAAAACCATGACATTGAAGCCAAGTCTGAAACCCAACATTTGAAAGGAAAGAAGCTGAGTCTGAAACATAGCATTGCAAAGCATGACAACCATCACGGTGCTATGCTAGTCTATCAGTCTTCACCATCATCGTCATCGTCACCATGCCCCCCTGTACCGATCCCCTCATCCTCCTCCCCCCGTGTGAAACAGCTGCAACCCCTCCAACTCCTCAGCAGCCTCTCCCACCAATCTGGCCGTCTCCTCCTTCGCAGCTTGTTGACTCCGCCTCCTCCTCTCTCAGTTCCCGAACTGAGAGAGGAGGAGGACTCGGGGGCGACATTGCCGTGGCGGTCGATGGGGAACTCGAGGAGGCTCCTCTCGTTGATCCACGACTTCATCGTGAGGAGGTTCTCCATTGTCAAGTGGTCCAGCGAATGGCGGAAGTCTGTGATGACGTGGCGGCCCAACGAAAACAGCCACTCCGACGGTGTTGACGTCGCCGGGACTGCGAAAAAGTCCATTGCTGCAAGGAAGAGGGTGGGGAAATTCTTCTGCTTCTTCTTGTAGTGCTACAGGATGTTACAATGCGGTTCCTTGACCGGGAGTGTCGCCCACCTCTCCACCTTTCCCTCCAAACTGCTTTCTGGTGCCTCCACACGTGGGGCAAAAATGTCCCCGCCGGATCAGCTAAGGCTGCTTCTACCAGTTCATCATCTTCCTGTTGCTGCTGCAGCACGCGGGGACGAAGCTGGCGTGGTTCAGCTGCTGATGCTGCTGCTGCTGCTGCACTCTGGCTGCCCTGGCTGCACTCGGCAGGTGCGAACGGGTTGCAGTGCTGGAAGGCCGTGTCCAGCCAGTAGGACTCCAGTGACAAAAGAACTCATGTTTTTGTCAATCACATGCTTCCATATGCAGCACACAAAGTACCGCTTGTTGAAGGTGCAGCCTACCCCTGCGACCGCCCGCTGGAATGACCGTCATTCCAGATGCAGGGTCTGCTCGAACGGCTTCGACAGCTGCAGTTATAGCGTTGGCAGTGGCGGCTTGTAGCCCGGCAGCCACCTCCATCTCCTTCAACTGCTCAAAGAGTTTACTGTGGGTGATGTGAAGGTGTTTGCGCATGGCGGAGGTGTTGCCCTGTTTGCAGTTGTAGTCCTTCCCACATGTCTGGTAGTCTGCTCGGTCAGGATCCGCCAGCTGCTTTTTGAAAAACTTCCATATGACTGCTTTGTACCGCTTCCTTTTTTCGCCTGCGGCTTTGCCCTCCTCGCCTTCATCGTTGCTGTCATCGTCTGAATCAACGTATGGAGGTGGAGGTCGTGTCTCGTCCTCGTCAGCCATGGTGGCTGCTGGAAGGTGTACCATTGAATGAACAAAGCATCGTCGATGAGGATGCTTCATGAAAATGGAACCGCAGCCTCCTCCAAGAGGAAGCTGCACTAACATATCTAGGAAGCTGCGCTAATAAGTCCTGCCATATTCGATGACCTGACAGTCATGTTCAAAAAGTAGTAGAGGTTCATCGACAAACAAGCGGTGCAAACCTGTAATGCCATCAGGCTGAGAGATTGATGAACAATGTGGCCAAGTGCCACAGGGATACCTCAGATGTGAGACTGCAGGTGTGCAGGAATTTCTGAGATGGTTTGTGCTGCAGTTTCTGCAGTGCTGCATCAAAGGCCATCTCGGGTTCTTCATTGGGAAATGGGAGTTGTGGAGGTGGCTTTGTATTGAGGATGGTCAGGTTTCCTCTCCATCGAGCAATGGTGGTTAGTTTGCCATCCTTCGTGTACACCTTGCACACCTTGTCAACTTAAAGGTGGCCTTCATTCCTTCAACATTCAACCGTGTCACAGAGAGAATAATTGTGGTCAGATCTGGTACATAGAGTGTGTCCTTGCACAGTCAAAATGTGGTTTTGTCTTCCAGTTTAATGGCCACACAAACTGTGTCGATTCCGATAGCCGGGATGATGCGGCCATCACCAATGCAGACAGATTTAGGTGCTGCTAGTTACTTTTAGTAAGAAAAACCAGTCCTTGTGGCATGCCATGTGCCATGTGCATCCGGAATCTACAATCCATGCCAGAAACTCCAGATGCAAGAAGAAAGGCACAGTCACCTGGGCAGAATGCCCTTTTTCCCACAACAAAATTGCTGCGGTCATTGTTGTCAGTTCTTGTTATGTGAGTTGAGTGGCCATCAGAATGGTGGTGTTCTGTTACTTCTGAGAAGTCAGAAAATTTATGTGAACCACCAGTCTGTATGGGAGCACCAAAATCTGGATCTTAAGTGACTTTGTGCACGTTTTCTGTGTTCTCAGAGGGCATCTTCGCAGAGATGGCTTCAGAAAATTCAGCAAGTTTACTGAGGATCTCCTTGGCCTCTTGAAAATCTGAGGTTGAAAAGGCATTTCGTTGATTTAGAGAGCCACGTCATGCCAGAGAGCATACGTGGAAGGTGTATCCCTTTTTTCCGCATTTAAAGCAAGTAGCATTGGCAAACTGATCATCCACTGATTTGAAAATTTAGCCCTTCAGATTGCTGGGGTGAAAAGGAAGAAGTTTCTGTGGTTGATTTGGTGGGTTGAAGCTACATGTGGTGCGGCTGGCCAAGGTCTTGATGTATTTGATGTGGTCATCAAGCCATGTTACTTCAGCCATCTTCTTCTGGTGAAACTCCTTAAGTAGATCGCTGAGTTCAAGGTCACTGACTTTGTCGTATTGCCATTACAAAGGTTTCCATGCTATTCTCCGATCGAGAGTGATTTTACTGTTAAGGATCAGAAGCTTTAAGAAATCAGTGTTGTGTAGCGCAATAATTGAAAATGCTTGACCAAAATTCCTGCTCGGATGTTGTGGTTGGATCCAGAGTTTCTGACGGTGGATCCGAGACCAACCCCTACAGTCACTTTTTAGGAGAACAGTTATGATGTTAAAGGCTTTTTGTGATAATCATCACCATGAAAAGGTTTCAACTTGACATGATCGCAGTAGAAAGATGACATGATGATGTCTCCTTGAGAATCCTCTGTTCAGATCTGGGCTGTTCCCAGATGCCGGTGATGTGCAATGTATTCAGGGCGAGTCATAGTTTTCATATTATAATGCAATTGACATGTGTCACTGTCTCAGACAATGTTTCTCAACCAAGTCCCTTTTTCTAGGACCTCCCAAGAATGAAACATAGTAAATTTGGTTGGTTGTGCACTGTTCATGAGTGGAACGCACTCTCCCTGTGTTCTCACCTCTGAATTTCATGTTGTGGCAAGGTAGGTGGGGGAAGAGCGAGGGAGTTTGGAGCAGGAGTCGGGGTGAACGTAATGTTGGATAATACTCAGTCAGAACTGATAGGAGACTTTCAGTGTTTGTATGGGGGAACAGGGGACTTGAGTATTTGGGTTGGGAGCTCTCAAGAGATTTGAAGGGAGGGAGCCTTTGGTAGCTGTGAGAAGGGAACGAGGTCCAACACCAAGGTGCAGGGAGGGGGTCTGGATAAATAATAGTGTGAATATTTGAATTGGAAAATGAAATAGTAATGACAGCAGACACTGACCCTTAGTGGTCCGCACATCTAGCGATTTCAACATGGAGAAGTTCTAAACTCCCTGCATTGAGCAGAATGCATTATCTTTTTTCAGTTATGTGATGTAAGAGAGCCTTGCAATGGCTACCACATGGTGAGGGTTTCTGTGACCATGGAATGACCCTCTCTTAAGCTTTGTATTCATTCCAAAACTTTGTGCTGTTGCACCAGAATTGTAAAATTATTCTTCAGTATGAAGAAGAATTTTAAAATGCGCAAATGAAAAGGCCAGAAAACACGTCTCCGACATATTTCGGCTTGCAAACCTAAAAACACCAAGACTACACACCATGTGCCTAGCAGCCTGGCAGATAAGGCCACCACATCAGCGGCAAGTCCAGGATATTTGCCGCCTCAATGAGGAGATCAGACCCTTACAGCAATGCATGTTCCCAGTAGTGTCACAAGTCGCCGCATCGAGCGCCACAAGAGCCAAGAAACACTAAGCCCCTCCTAAAGTTCCAGTTGCCAAAACTGCAACATTCCTCCAGTAGTGCCACTTGCCGCCTCAAGCACCAAATTTTTCCAAAACCATCACACCCTCTAAGTGCATGATCACAAGCACTCCATACTCCACCAGGATCATCACATGCCAAGAGCACCACTGGAACTCATCATGTAAGTAGCACCATGCACTTGCAAGTACAATCACTTGCACGTCACCATGGTTGAGCAGCTGAACAGGAGGAATGATCACAAACCTATAACCAGCCATCCCAAAAGACAAATGGGGCTTCTAATGGGAGGATCAACAAAAAAGCCCAGGCGAGGGGGGGGGGGGAGTGGCAGGACATGGAACAAAAACACAAAGGATGGGCAAAGAACACGGAGTTGACGCGCTGGACCTACACAAGAAAAAATACCAACTAGAATGCATCGATGTCATTAAGACAATGAGAGACTAGATTCCAAGAGAAATACATGAAACTGATAGTAATTATGCAAGTGTCTGGAAGAGGGAGCGCACGCTCCCTCTTCCAGACAGGNGGATTGACTTGGAAGCATAAGTGGACTCAAGCTTTTTCCAAACCTCCTTTGGCGTGAGGATGCCACAGACGAGGAGTTGCTGCCGTTCAGCGAGGTGGAGATAGATGGTTGCGAGGGCACGGTCACGCTTCTCGCGGTAGGTACGGGCCTCGACAGGGGAGAGGGAGCTTTCTGCTGGTTCCTTCTCCTTCTCATCCACCTGGCTCCAAAGACCCTTCTCCATCAGCACCATCTTCATGTTGTTGCTCCAGTTGAAGAAGTTCTTGCCTTCGAACTTGGCGATGTTGACGCCGGCCACCACAGAAGCGGATGTCGCCATGGTAGTGCAACGTTCAACCCACAAACGGCTCTCACTGAACAGGGTGCAAGGAATGCCTCAAGGATGAGACAAAGCCTTGTTCTAGCTCTGATACCACTGATAGAAACTGGGGCAGCCCTCAGGGAGGTGATCAGGCTCACGAAGAGCTGCTTAGGCAGGACCAACTGTTTGTGAGAGGGAGTTGCAGGTTGCACAGACAGAAATTACGGAAGCGAATGTAGGTTTGCAGAGAACGCAAATGTACTTTCTCACTCAAGAGTCGATTCAGACATTCACGTTCTTTGCAAACCTACATTCGCTTCCGTAATTTCTGTCTGTGCAACCTGCAACTCCCTCTCACAAACAGTTGGTCCTGCCTAGGCGGCTCTTAGTGAGCCTGATCACCTCCCTGAGGGCTGCCCCAGTTTCTATCAGAAGGAAGGGTCCTCGGTGTCGGCTGTGCTGCCATTTTGGGAGGGGGGGGTGCACAGTTTTTAAGTAAAATGTAATGGAAGCAAATCGTTTTCAGAACCGACAGGTTTCATTCATAACCCCCCGGTCTATGTCTTGCATAGCTGGTTTGATGCTGAAAGCCGGTGTCACTGTGGACTGTCGGGCGATCTGTGTGGTGCAGTTCTGGTTGTATTTGACCCGTCTCTTATGGTTCACTTCTTCCTTTTGGGCGAATCTGAGACTGAGCGTGAGCCTTCTGGTTGCCTTACGCTATGTGAGTAGGAATTTAAGACAGTCAGTTTTGTGAAGGGAATAATGACATTTTTTTTGGGTTTTTGTACATGGACATGACCTGATTCATAGGGCTATTCATGAGCTATCCAATGCACCAAACCATGCTTGATTCAGCCAAGCATAGCCCAAGTTACGCTTGCCTAAGAGCAAGTCTCACCAGCCACAGAACCGCCTAACCCCTCCATAGTGCACACATGCTGTGGCGCCTTCCTTCACGTGTGAAACGCCCTTCCTAAGGTGCATATCCCTTTGCACGTGATGGAGGGGTCCCCTGCACTGTTTTGATGCACCTCGGCCACTTTTGGGTTATGTTTGATGATGGGGTGTGACAGGGTTTGAAACCTATCCGCGTACCTTCATTCTGAATTTTGACCGTCCCTGAGTAACAAACCGTACTACTGAGTTTCAGATTCCGAGCTACAATATTGGCAAAGTCCCTTAGTAACAACCTGCACTACTGGACCCGGTGGATCTTATCCACCAGATGCCTCGGAAGTCTTCCGGGGCTAAATACCCAGATGAACATTTATTCCTCGTTCCGGTCAATTTTTCACCAGCAGTCAAGTCGCAGCCGGGTTCCAGAGCCGCCGCGCACATCCCAACGTTGGAAGCTCATATGTCCCTCGTTACTTTTCCAATTCCAATGAATCATTCTCACTGGATTTAGCGGATTTACCTTTTAGGGGCAATCCTCCATTTTAGTTTCCAAACTGCGAGGATTTCTCTCTCTCTCTCTCTCTCTCTCTCTCTCTCTCTCCCTCTCTCTCTCTCTCTCTCTCTCTCTCTCTCTGTGGTGGCTTTTTGGTGTCTCTTGGCGCCGCACTTCAGTACGAGGGGCAATGTTTCAGCATTCCCCCTTGTACCTTCGATGCCCGCTGCTCCTGTTTGCTCGCACTCATCTTNTTTCTCTCTCTCTCTCTCTCTCTCTCTCTCTCCCTCCCTCTCTCTCTCTCTCTCTCTCTCTCTCTCTGTGGTGGCTTTTTGGTGTCTCTTGGCGCCGCACTTCAGTACGAGGGGCAATGTTTCAGCATTCCCCCTTGTACCTTCGATGCCCGCTGCTCCTGTTTGCTCGCACTCATCTTCCTATGCGCCCTCAAGCCCATCATAACTGTTCATCCCAAGCCCGGCCACACTCATCGCATGCCGTTCTGCGGGCTATGCTTTGCTGAAGTAATCTGGAAGCATGTTGTGCGTGATGTAGTGTAACAGCACCACCTGCCCTTTTCAACCATGTCCCGTGCGTAGTGATAACGCACGTCGATGTGCTTCATTCTCCTGTGCTGCGTTTAGTTATTGGTCAGTGAGATGGAGCCGGTGTTGCCCTCTTCCTCCACTGTAGGATCCTGCTGCGGCACGCCCAGCTCCCCCAGCAACCTGCGGAGCCACACCGCCTCCTTGACCGCCTCAGCCAGCGCGATGTACTCTGCTTCCGCTGTGGAGGTGATGACGCAGTCTTGCTTTCTGCTGCACCACGAGACGGTTGCCCCAGCAAGGAAGAACACATAGCAGGATGTGGACTTCCGCTTGTCCACATCGCCAGCGTAGTCTGCATCCGTGAAGCAGACCAGATGTAAGGGGTCCACCTGCCCCTTGCCGTCGAACCTCAGGTGCGCATGCCACGTTGCCTGTAGTTAGCGGAGGATGCGCTTGACCACCTGCCAGTGTAGTGACCCTGGATTGATCACGTACTTGCTCACTTGGCCCATTGCCTAGGCCAGGTCCGGTTGAGTCGCCACCATGGCGTACATGTGGCTGCCCACTGCCGATTGGTGGGATACCCCTGCCATACCCTCCCGCTCTTCTTTCTTTTGCATTTTCGCTCTCAGTTCACAAGTTGTGGATACAGGACTGCATTCTGGTTTGTAGTCCTCTATGATGTACGGCTTCAACACCTGGGCCACGTATTTGGCCTGCCCCAACTCAAGCGTGTGCGCCCTTTGGTTCCACGTAATGCTCACCCAGAAGGTAAAACTCCAGTTCCCCCATGTCTAAAATCTAGATCCTGGTGCTAAGCTACTCATTCAGCTGTTGTAGGCTCGGCAGGTCTTAGGAGCATAAGGTCATATTGTCCACGTAGAGTACAATGATCTGATGGAGCTTCTTGTTGCACTACACGTACACACAGTGATACGCCTCACAACGCTTGAAGCTGAGTTGTGTCATGAAGCTATCCATCTGTCGGTACCAGAATTGGAGCGATTGTTTTAGCCCGTACAAGGAATTCTGTAGCTTGCACACTTTGCCCTCTGGTGACTCCACCCCCTCCAGCACCTCCATGTAGATGTATTTTTCTATGATGCCGATGAGGAAGGGCATCTTCACGTCCATCTGGTGGAGCTCCATATCCTTCGTGCTTGCCACCGCAAGGATCACGCGGATGCTTATGAACTTGGCGACAGGGAAAAACATCTCATTGTAGTGCTTGCCCTTATGCTGTGCGTATCCCTTCGCCATGAGCCACACCTTGTACTTTTCCACCACGCCTTCTTTTGTGAACTTGGTCTTGAAGACCCACTTTGAGCCGATGACCCTGGTATACGTCGGCCTGTCAACTAGCATCCACGTGTTGTTTTCAACAATGGACGCCAACTATGACTTGATGGCGGCGTCCCATGGCTTCTCCTCGGGCCGCGCAATTTCCTCTTGCATAGTCGTCAGCTCCGTTGATGCAGCTAGCATGCACCAGGTTATGCCGAACCATCAACCAGTGCCTTCGTGAAAGCGCTACTCCGCTCTCTGCTGCCTCGCGCTGCAGCGTGGCAGTTTTGGTGGCGCCGCGTCGCTCTACTATGATCCTTCTGACTCCACTCACTCCGATGAAACATCAACCGGACGGCTCCCCAAGGATCTCTCGTGCTCCGGTGAAACATAAACCGGATGGGCGGCACGTCTGGAGGATTTTCCTTAGATTCCCGACGCAAACTCCATCAAGAGCATGCGCTTCTTCACCCGTAGTGCCTCCTCCGATGGATCTTTCCACCGGAACTCCAGCCCAGCTACATCGTTGTCAGAGTCCTCCATGTCCGCTGCTGCCTCTACTACACCGCCGTGCTCCAACGCTGCATCCTCAACCTCCGTGTCCGCCGGCTCCTTGTTGTAGTCAAGGAGCTGGAACCAATGCTCATGTCGTTGCTACTGCTTTTGAAACTCTGCTCATCAAACTCAATGTCACGGCTGCGGATGATCTCTTGCGTGCACGAGTCCCAGAGCCGATACACCTTTTGTGTGCGCTCATAGCCGAGGAACAAGCACGGCTTTATCCGCGGTTCCAGCTTGCTGTCTCTTTGCTACACCGCTTGCACCATCATGTGCGCCTTGTACACGAACACTTTCAGGTGTGCCACATTTGGTTTGCACCCTCTCCAAACCTCCTACAGCGTCTTCCAGTTGCCCTTACCCTTCAGCACCACTGTTGGGGTGAGGTTGATGGTATAACTCGTTCTACGCAGAGCCTCCGCCCAGAACCTTTGTGGTAACCCCGCATCCACCGGATGCCTCAGCAGTCTTCCAGGGCTAAATACCCGGATGGACATTTGTTACTCTTTTATGGAAAGTCGAGTCCCAACCGTCTCCCAGAGTCGCCGCGCACATTGATGGACAGTCGAGTCCCAACCGGCTCCCAGAGTCGCCGCGCACATCCCAACTTTGGAAGCTCATGTCTCCCTTGTTGCTTGTCCAATTTCAATGAAACCACCTCCATCGGATTTTGCGACTCGTCAAATTTCAAGGAAAGTTGTCCATTTGAGTATCCAAGCAATTCTTAAGCCACTAGATCCAACTGTAAAGAGTTTCCTCTATCTGCCGGCTTGTTGGCGCCTTTTGGCACCGCACTTGGGCATACGGAGGGGCAATTTTTCAACATAAAAAATGCACTTTGTTTTGATTGTTGCAAACAAGAATGACATGACAGTTGAAACCGTGATGTGCGATTTTTTCAGCATATTGATGTTCTATTATTCTTCACTTCTGTAGTCCTCATGAAGTGTTTCTAGTGCCACATCGCCAATTTACACCCGAACATTGCCTTGGGGACAGATCCCAACAAGTGTATGTACACATGATGGTTGGTTTGTGGACGCCGCATGGCCTGAAGCGGGCAATGCCCAGAAGTAATGGAGGCTCATCAAGCAGGAGTGGGACCATAGACATGAGCCCTATCCTCACAGCTGGTTTTATGGCAAACCCCCAACGCTGGAAGTAATGTGTTGGATGACTTGACACGGAATTCCTCCACTTAAGGAGTTTCCCGAGATATGGGAACCATAGAAATCTCTGGAACCATTGGTAGATGGAGTCATTTTTCTGTTTGTAAGATTGTAAATTGATGGGAAATAGTATGCTTTCCATTTTGCTTCAAATCAGACAATGTCTCATTCCTAACATCCCATGTCCACATCCATTGCATTCATGTTTGACAGAGTACATGGATGGAAACACACAATGTTCTATGGATGTCGCATAGTTAAAGCACTCTTATCATAGGATGTACTGCTTAAAAACATCTGTACTTCATGACAACATGCCCATAGTGAAAGGGAGTTCTACATTTGATTCATCTTTCATGGATCTTTGCTTTCAATCTCCTTGGATGCTTTGTAAGGAATTTGTGGACATATTAGAATGAAACATATACACATCATATATCTAATCACATACATTGTTAAGGTTTGTGTTCAAAGGTGAGATGATAAAAAATAAAACGTGCAAAAATGTTGAGGAGCATGATTTAAGTATTCTGCTCACAGTGCCATGCTTGGGATGAATGGTCCAGGGAGTCCACTGGCCATCCATCGCAGAAGAGATGGGGGCAGTGAAGGGATCGATGAAATTACCTCACAAGCTGCACACAAGTTGCCAATAAGACAACAGTGCTCTGTGTCACACTCAATATACAAGTCATGGTCGTCAGACTCTGAATCCTCGTTACCAGATGAGTAGTCTTTAGTGTCACTGTCATCCATGTTGTAGAAGATGGCATCTTCATTTGTATCCGAAGCACTGTCTTCAGGACTACGTCAAGGAGAACATGGACACATGTACATCTTCACTATGTGAACTGGCCTTGGCTTGCGCTTGCCAAAACACATGAAAAAGTATGCTACACCAGAGCCTGCCAAAAAGGATGTCACAGCCATTAGAGGAAAGTTCGAAAATGTGCATTCCATATCTCGGACTTGGTTGTACTTGCCCCAAGTGTTGAACTAGGTCCAATGGAATCGGGAAAAAATCTAATGAAAGATAATTATCTATCCAAGGCTACTGAGCTTTCAGACCCAGAGGCTGCAAGCCAGCACGCGTTGCAGTGCAACATGTGAAGCTAGTAGTGGACAGGCTGAAGGCAAGGTGGACGAAGGATATGGCATGCCCTTTGTACGCGGCTGCACGCCGTGTGCATCCCACACACTTCGGGAATAACTTGGGGGGAGATGTCAGTATGGTTGCAGGTTGGGCACAGGTGGTGGAGGCCCTCGTCCCTGCACTGAAGCAGGCTGACTTGCAAACGGAGGTGGAGGCCTTCCAACTCGGCCGCGTCACTGTAGAGGTCATCCCGGTGACTACTCGACGCCTGAGTAACAAGGTGAGGGCAGTAGTGGACAAGGTGGTGGCGAAGGAGTTGCAGCCATACGAGTGGTCCTCCATCCACCTCGTTCAGCTGCATAATCTGCGTGAGCTCTCCATCAAGCTGTTCTTTCAGCCATGTGCCTCGTCTGACTGTGAGAGAATCTTCTCCACCCACCAACTGATCCACTTTGTGCGTCGAAACCGCTTCCGTGTGAGCACGGTAGCAATACTGGTGTACTGCAATGTGCACCTCAGCAAGCACTACAAGCACACAAAGCCATGATGTGGACGTGAAATGAAATGGCTGCAGGCCGAGGACTCCGACAGTGAGGATGACGGCAAGCTGGTGCTGGATACTGAAGAGGAGGAAGAGGAGGATGCAGATGGAGAAGTAGAGAGTGAGGATGATGAGATGGAGGATGAAGAGGTGTACGTGGAAGGGGAGGAGGATGAGGAGGGAGGTGGAGGAGACGTGCAAAACACCGAGAAGCAGCCACACCACACTGGGCTGGCCGAGGATGCTCCGTCCTATGCACATCCAGTGCACACTCGTGCCATGGTGGAGGAAGACAGTGGTCATCCCTGAGACGATGATGCTGCCAATGCAGGCAAAGCAGATGCCAATTCTGGTGGTGCTGATGATGCTGATGGCAATGCAAGCTTTGCTGGCAATGACGCTGGAAAAGATGCTGCTGGCGGTGCTGATGATGCTTGCAATGATGTTGCTGGCAATGCCGATGCTGCTCATGAAGATGCTACTGACGCTTCTGACGCTGCTCAAGATGCTGCTCACGCTGCTGATGCTGCTGACAACGATGCTAAAGACGCTTCTGGAGATGCTACTTATGATGCTGCTGGAAATGCTGCTGGGGCTGGTGCTGCTACTGCGGGTAATGTTCCTCTTGCAGTTGCAGGTACACGTGATGTTGTTGCACGTGCCAGCAGCCGCAAAGAAGCAGGTGGGAAGGTTACTGCTGGTGGAAGAGGTGTTGCAGGTGGCAAAGGCGCAGTAGGTGGCAAGGGTACTGTTGGTGGCAAGGGAACTCTTGGTGGCAAGAGCGCTGCTAGTGGCAAGGGACAGGCAGCTGGCAAGGGCCCTAAAAGTGGCAAAGACCCTGCAGGTGGCAATGGCCCTACTAGTGCCAAAAAAGGGACATCGATGTCCTTTACCAAGTCTGTTGCCATTGGCACCAGCCAGGCTGGTGCCAATGGCAACAAGGGTAGCAAGCGCCTTCGGGAGCGGTAGCCTAGGGGAGGACTAGGTGGGGATAGGGGGTGTTGTCTCCATAGAAACTCTATCCATGATACATTGAAAGCTTGTGAGATCTCAACATGCTGCTATTTCCTTTACCCTGCATCTGAACTGCATGGTTTGTTTGAGTTGAGCAATACATGGAACACATGGAATGAATGCGTAGAAACTAGTGAATGTGTGTAACATACACATGAAATGTGTAGCAAAATGTGTGCTGGTTTAGTTTGTGACACAATGCGTCAGATGCATGCAATTAGAAAAGGTAAAGTATAGATTTTGACTATGAAATGTCTGATTTAAGGGCCCACAAGCATGCTATGCATGCTATCACCATATATGGTGATGTATTATATGACCTCATTGCAACTACATCAAAATGTGCATAATGACGTCAGTTACTGCTTGCAAAGAGGTAACTGTAGTGCAAGTTTCAGTGACCCTCACACACCACTTTCGGGGTGGCCGAGGTGGTGTTGTGCCTGAAGATCATAACGATGTGCCGAGGTGCACATTGTTGTGCCGGGGTTTGATGTTGTCAGTACAACACTGGATCAAATACATCCTCGGACATTGTCGCCGTGGAAAAATGACCGAGTATCTGGTCAAGTAGCACAGCTACGATGCCACGCACAATAACTGGGAGCCCTACAACAACCTCTGAGACATCGGTCATTTGATCGACGACTACTACCATTGTCGCCGGCTATGTCTACTTACGCGCCAGGCCATTGCGACTAAAAGGGGAGGGGAGTGTTGAAGGACTTGTGAACGTCCCTCACAGATAGGAATCCCTAAATAATATGAGTGAACATTTCTGTCCCTAGGTTTATGACCCACCGCACATCAACCACGGGATTTTTATGCCGTTTGGCCAAGGGAATTTTGGCCACTTTCCCCGACCTCCAGTGTTCTGTTCCAGAAGGTTCTGAAAACTTCAACCACTTTCCAAGATGGTCAAAAGAAGTATCATGAAGTGTATCGATGTTTGGATACTGTTTGGTCGACTTCTTGATGGCACTGGACTTCTACAAAAACGCACATTTTGTACTCTCAAAGCCCCCCGAATCCTTGGCGGAGCTTCTTAAAGCAACCTATCACGATGTAACCTTGCATGTGTTGCTCGTCTCAAGTGCCGAGGACCCAACATATACTTCATTGTGATTCTCGTCATTGTATATATGTGTCTGACTTGTTTGACACCTGTAATTGAAGTACACTTACTGCATAGTGAAAATTCTCCTTTTGTCCCAATTCCTCAAATAATTTTTTGCTTTACACTTCATCCTTGTGAACCACCCACAACCTGCTCGATGAAACATAACGGACGACTAGTCCTCAAATCCTCATAAAATTGTAGGTTTAAATAAAAAATAGTGACACCATACCCAACCTTCAATAAGAAGCATGCCATTCTGTTTTGATGCTATAATTGTTGACGTAATGGATCTGTTATGTGAATTGCAGAATGTCGTGGATGTTATGTTTATGGTTTTTAAGTGCTGGGTATGGAAGAGATATATTCCCGCTCCTGGATATGGCAGGATCAACCCCTCGTGCATGTGGATATCCTAGCTTGAATGTAACCCAAAGTTGAGGGGAAGATCTGTGCAATGAATGAAGGCAACAAAAACAAGAGCCATGTTGCATGCAAAGCGTGCATAGAGTGACATAGTAACAGTGCAAAAATATCTGTCATGGAGACAGAAAAATGGATTTTAAGAGAAGAATTCCATAACCTTGAAAATTTTCAAGACAATAAAAGAACCGCATAATTTTCTTATGAAATGTAATTTAGAATAATCAAAAGACTTCCTATGTATTCAATGAAGTCTACTTTTACTTGCCATGTCAGCTCTTTTTCAATAGTTCAGGTATAAAAACATTGTCATTTGTTTAGGAAACAATGAACATTCAGGAATGTGTTCTCGAGTAATATTGGGTAATTATGAAGGCTTTCTAGGCAAAAAGGCAAATGTGGGATGTCTGGATGAATAATTCATATACTAAAATGTATGAAGATAGAATTTTTGCATTATTTTAGAATTTTACTTATTCTTGTTGTATTAACCCACCACAAAGTCATTTTTTATCCTAGCATTTCATAGCCAGGATCAGTTGTTGGGCTAGTCTAGCCAAACAATTGACTTGACTAGATGGACCCAACATGTAACGAGTTGGAAAGGAACCTTGGTCAAGCTTCTTGTCCGATTCGCTACAAATCGCGTACTGCCTGTTTCCTTCCCAACTCGCTTTTCTTGTCCAATTCCGTGATGGCCGGTTCCTTCTTCTGCAAAGAACCCCTGTTTGGACGCTGACAAGCAACCATTTCTGTCCTATGATTGGCAAGCTCCCGAGTCCAAGGAGAGACGTATAGAGCAGACAAAACATTAAATTCTGAAAAAAAAGGTTGATTTATTGTCGGTGACCAATCATTTTTTTCTTGCAGCCAAATGGTCCCCGATCCAAATGTTATAGGGTTACCATATAATCCAACCTAGGGATGGTTTGACGAAGGTCAACTAGGGCCTACTTGGAATTTCCCATACCACGTAACAAAAAAAACCTCAAATGAGCCAAAAAAAATCATATCAAAAGGGAACTGGTTTTCTGAACCTCAAATGAGCCAAAGAATTCATATCAAAAGGGAACCGGGAACTCATTTTTCCACTATGTAAGAACATAACAAAACTGTAATAAGTTTCAAACACCATCATATAACTTTTTTTTAATTTGTAGCACTACATTTTACTGAACTATTCTTGTAATTGTATTAATCTCTTTAATGTACTATGTTGGCAAAACGACCTCAAATATCTTTAGAGGGAATTAGAGGAGTATGCTAAGTAAATCTTTGTACAAGTTTGAGTTTATGACTTTTGACATCATTTGTGTGGATATTGGCGTCTTTTTTTATATCTCGTGAATTAAATGTCTTCTTTTCTCATATTTTTATGTAACGTGTCAGCTCACCAGCTCCTGCACGAATTCATGAATAGATTTCATAGAATGGCATCGAAAGCTCATGGGAGGGATTTTCCCCTTAGAGCCACTCTTGGGGTTAATTGTCATGAACAACCTGTGGAGGGAGACTCAAATATTTTGAGTCTCCAGAGGCACGTTTCCATTTTTGCAATGTCCCTTTGTTCTGGGTCCCAAACGAGGAGGATATTACTTCAAAATCCTTAGTTTGCACAAGTTTTATGTAAACAAAACTGAAATTTTTTACTAAACGAGCTCGAATTTTGTTGTTGACGCCTCGGCACAAAATCATCGTGTGTGGGACTCGTCCGCTGATTTTGCATTGGCGCTTTATGTTTCTCTTGTGCCTCACTCCCTCGCTCTCCATCCCTCGCCTTGCTCACTTGTAGAGTGGGGCAGGAGAGGGCAAGGGCAAGGGCTTGGAGCCACAGGCCTCAGCCCTCGAGGCCTTGTAGCCTCCTGGCAGCCGATCGAGCGACCAACTGAATCGACGGCTTGCAGGTGGCCGGTCACCTGACTGATTGCCGCCCGTCCAGCCGACCAGCAGCCAGCTGGTCGGCGGCTAGCGAAGGGCTGGCCACCAGCCAGCCCTCGTAGTGGCGAGTGGCTGTGTTCAACCACCCCTCCCAACTACGAAGAGGGAGGGCCAAACTGGCCCTCCCACTACATTCCTCCCCATTTACTATGAACCATCCCGATTCATGACCAACAAGTAGGAGTGCCAGATTGACATCTATCAACATTGTGAGAGAAAAGGAATAATTTCAATCACCAGCTAGACATGAACACATGCATGGTAATTAGACATAGCCTGCAGCTATATAATCAGCAAAGCTAGTGGCCTCCCCTCTTTAGACTGGAGCAGTCAAATGACTACCATGTTGGGCATTCCCAACCTCCTATGGTCGCTGTCCAAAAATGCCACACTCTAGGAATTTTGCTCACTTTTTCCATGTTCAGGTGGTGCCCCCTACCACACATCGATCTAAGCGAGCCTCCAGCTCGCTCTAGTACTCGTTGACCACCCTATGGGAAACCGATACTTGATCTCCCATGAGTTATGTTCAGGTCCACAATCAACCTAATGAACGAGAAATCCCCTGACAATCTGTGACCGGAGTGTACACTCTCGGTGATAAGAGTATGGCGAAAGATCTCGTATTTGCCGTCGACAGTAAGGAGTGCTAGCGGTGGTTGAATGGTTCCTTCTGTTGTGTATGGAGCCGGTAGGCTCACGTGAGAGACGTCATGTATGTTCATACTCAGTGGAAACAGCAATTGGTATGCCACTAGCCTGATGCATCCCATGATAAGAAACAACCCAATCCACTTCGGTAGAAGTTTGTATGCCCTTGGTGACTTGAGCCAAAGATTCTTAGTGCCAAGTATCAAATTTTCAACGATGTCAAAGGCGATCTCACTCGATAGTGCCAAATTCACTCGGTACTCGTGACTTTGGCACAACAATTCAAAATGAACGGTGTGAACTGAGTGGAATTGTTCACTGATTCTTTCACCGCAAACTTTGTCGGTGTTAGGAATTTGTCCCAATCAATCATGACATGGTCCACGTACATACGGAACATATACTCTAGAGTGTGATTCATGCGTTTTTTTTTCTTTCAGTTTGAGGATGAAATGCTATCAACATTTGTAAATCTCTCCCAAAGTATTCGTGAATCTTTTGACTGAACTTATTAGAATTTTTTTTATCTTGATTGGAGATGATGTGCAACGGCAAGCCGTAGCAGTTCACGATACCCTCGAAGAAGAGACCAACTTTCTCCTCTGTGTTCAAATCAATGGTTGTAGAAGTGTAGTATGCTATCGCCGTAAGAAGATCCACAACCACTAGTATTACATTGTGGCTACTAGCCATGTCCGGAAGACGAGTAATGAAGTCCATGCTAACACAATCCCATAAAATTCCACGGATGGGAAGCTCTTGGATGAATCTAGTAGGATTTTTGTTACGAGAGTTGTTATGAAGAAGTGGGTCACATGTCATGCAATACTTATGGGCATCGACACACCATCCTAGCTACCAATAGTGGTTGGAGAGTGCCAGTCCGGTCTTCCGAGGTCCCATATGACTTGGGACCGGTAGGTCATGGAACTGGGAGATAATCTTTGTTCGATGGTCTCCCTAGTACATTACAACAACTTGCTCTCTGTGCCAACAGATCCATGTGGTCTCCACCAATCCGTACTTGTCCACATTCTAAGAGCCTTGGAACCAAGAATCCACACAATATCCTATCCGCATCTTGTTTATAAAGCTGTTATAATGGATTATCTCACGAGGTGGCTTTCGCAAGAGTGCAGGGCGGTCTAGTGTTTGATGTGTGGCTGTAGCGATGACCATAAAACACCCACCAAATTTTGTGGTTGCTTTAATTTCTACAGGTTTTCAGCTTAGTGGATCGGGCACATTGATAAGTCCTTACCGATATCCCCATGTGGACAAGAATTGGTTCAGGGATTTACTCTAATACGCATGTCTTCTTCAGAGTTTTGGTTGCATCCGGAAAAAACACCAATGGGTTGTGGGCGGTCATGACTATCACTCTCCCCTCCCTGCCCTCAAGGTAGCAATGCCACATGTTGAAGTCGTTTACTATTGCCAGGAGCTCTCTGATGGATATGAGAGTGCCAGAAAGTGACAAAAATAGGTTGCTTGATAAAAATCATCAGGTCAAAAAGTGAATAGAGGATGTTTTTCTGGTTCTGTAGCACTTTACGGAACTCGATTCGGAGTCCGTTTGAGGGAGATATGGATTTTCAAGGTTTGGTGGCGATGGGTCCGGTTCAAGTGATGGCTCCT
>SZWC01029021.1:0-23206 GCA_023375785.1 Penium margaritaceum
TCTATATCTATATCTATATCTATATCTATATCTATATCTATATCTATATCTATATCTATATCTATATCCATATCTATATCTATATCTATATCTAAATCTATATCTATATATATATCTATATCTATATATATCCATATCTATATCTACACTATATCTATATCTATATCTATATCTATATCTATATCTATATCTATATCTATATCTATATCTGTGTTTATATCTATGTCTATATTTATATCTATATCTATGTCTATATGAAAATCTACGTCTACATGGATGTGAAAAACGTGTTCCTTCATGATACCTTTGAGGAGGAGATCTACGTGGTCCGGCCACCTGGTTTTGAGTTTAGTGACAACGTCTGGCGCTTATGAAGGCATTGTATGACTTAAAGCGGTTATCCAGGTGATGGAACCAGGCAATTTCTTGTACAGTGACACGTGTCAATTACATGCAAAGTGACGCTGAACCGTTCCTCTTTTTGAGACGGATGATTCAGAGCGTCACCATCCTTGTAAACCGGGCATAGTGTGCTAGCCTCAATTGGAGGATGCAAGCACTGACGGGCAGTAACGGCGAGCAAGGGGAGGCCCCTGAATACCTTCTTGTGTATGTGGAAGCATAGAACTGTCTTAGAGAAGTATGAGAACACGTGTGGCAAAGTGGGAGAAAACTGTAGTTGTTTTTTCAATTTTCAACATACAAAACCATGTTTACATGATGTCACATCCTAGGCAACCTGAGGTCTCCGAGCCATGCACGACTTTGTACGGGTCATAGATGAGCGTTATCAAGTAGCTCATGTTTTGAACTTTTCAACGCACCATGGAAAAACAGCAAAGATGTGGTCATTTCTGTGAACCGTGAGAAACTGCGAGTGGAAGCAGCACTAGCGGCGATGTCAGCCGCCCAAAGCGTTCTTCCTGGTAATGACACCTCTAGACGGCATTCAGAATTACCCTTGGCCCTCAACAATCCTTGATTTATTGAACAACCAGGCCCCAAAGTGCGCTTTGGCCTCGTGTTTTCCGAGGGTCAAGCCCTGGTCATTGGAGATGAATTTGCATCACCTGTTTTCCCCTCGGCTGGTCCAACTCTTAGTTGGGCATAACTTCCTTAATCCTTGGTGGATCAGTCCCATTGCCATTCACCCCGCCAATGTTGAAGTTTTGGGCAGGATCCCATGAATTATGGGCTGTGTCCTAGCCCTTCCACTTGGCTAGGTAGTCCCCTCCTTGGCCATGATGACGGTGGTCAAGGATGGCCTCTACCTCAAACTCTTGCTCACCCTTGATGACCACTGTCAAGAGAGGTGCAGATCGCGGTTAGGGAAATTCCCAGTCGGATCATAGTAGAGCTTGAGCTTCGAGATGGAAAACACAATGTGGAATAGCATAGAAGGCGGAAAAGCCAACCATGTCACCACAAGTATCCACATTTCAACACCTCAAATGGACCAATCCACCAGGGTTTCAACTTGTCCGATCAGACCCTGCAAAGCTTGACATGTGCACTTATGAGAAGGACATGAACACTGACCTTGAGCGTTGCATTACTACGTCGGACGTCCGCTTTTACCTTCTGCTGCTTTTGCCCCTTCACCAATGCATGTCGCGTCGCTGTCCAAATCTGCTTCAAGTCACGTGTCGTGGACTCCACTACAGACAGGTTGCTTGCGACATGCAAACCCAAGGGCGTGGCAGGCACCATCCCATTGACCACCTCAAATGGTACATTGTTGGAACTACCACCTGATGCATACGCAGCGTTGCCAGTATGACACCTCAAAGAAAAGTCTTTGAACGTCATATTCCCCATGCGTCTTGTATCCCTTTGTAAAGAGCTTCACAAGGAAGACATCTTTGTGGATGGTGAGAGGCGTGACCCGCATGAGCAGGTCCGGTTATCCTAAAAGTACATCGGCTTGGTTGATGTGGCTCAGCCGGTACACAATCGCATAGGTTAAGTGCGACTCAAGGTATTCTACCAAATGCGCTTGCCTATGGCTCATGTTCAGATTATTCTTGAATTAATTGAATGCATGGTGGTCGGTGTAGACTGCGCATTTTCATGCCTTGAGGTAGCACTCCTAGCTCTTGAAAGCTGTGACCACTGCGAGCATTTCCTTGTCATGTGTGGCATAACTTAGCTCTGTTCCACACAACTTGCGAGAGTATTGTACGCCCGGTTGTGACCCGTTGCCAAAATCCTACAAAGCATGCCACCAATGGCAAGGTCCAATGCATATGTTGCCATTTCAAAGTCACGGCCGTTGTCGCCCAAGTGGAAGGCCGACACGGAGGGCAGAGACCTTTTAAGATTATTAAAGGCTTCTTTCTTTTAAACTCCCCAACTCCCGTACTAGAGAGTGGCAGTGACACTCTCGCATAGCAAAGGATAAACCAAGGACAGTATTTGCAAAAATCAATGAAGACTTGCATGTCGTGCATATTGTGCAACTTCTACCACTGTAATGTGGCCGACACCTTCTGTGAATCCATGAAAATCTGTCCAGTGCCAATTATGTGTCCAATGATTTTCACTCTCCCCATCGTGAACTCACACTTGAAGAGCTTTGCAAAAAGATTCTCCTTCATCAAAATCTTACGGACCTTTTTCACATGCTCCTCGTGCTTCTTGTCATCCTGTTACACACCAAGATGTCATCGAAGTACACCATGAAGTCCCTTGTCTTTATCCATACAATCAGAACAGGTACAATGTAAGTCGATGAGGATGGGCGGATGAAACCCTGCTCTGTCATCTCGGTCATCTGCTTCTTGAGCTCCTACAGACGCGTATTGCTGATGCGGTACGTTGCATGGACAGGCAGGCAAATTCCAGGTTTGAGGTCGATGCGACGGTCCACGTCCGGCTTCGGTGGCAGTCTTGCCGGGAGGGTATAACTTCTTTTTTGTTGAATTCCATTCACACCTTCAGAAGCCCTTCCAGCACCATGGAAGAATTACCTTGGGCCCCTGGCTGCTCACGATTGATCCCATGTGCCACATCAAAGACCAATTACTCTGGTTCATTGGAATTTTCCTCCACGTGTCCCATGAATGTCGAAAAAATTGCTCCTGTTTTTCAATCGCGTGCTTGAGCTACACCAACTTCAACAACAACGACACTGATTCTTCCTTGCAAAACACCGGCTGTTGCGATGCCTCCTCCTTGCAAGGATCCCCCTCCGCAGCCTCTTTCTTGGACCAAGTAGTCAGAGGACACTCCTTGTCTCCAAGCCGTAGTGAGATTATACACATCTCCCAATCAACAACAGGGTTGTGTTTGTGGAGGAAGTCAAGACCGAGGATAACATCGTAATCCTTCATTCAAAACACCTTGTATATGGTCATTATGCGAGGTTTTCCTATGCAAATGAGGAAAGAACAGGCCAAGTACCCCACTTCAATTGTGCCATTGGATAGCAGTCTGGTTCTTGCTCGTGAGCTCAAGGCCCTACTTCCAAACACATTTCATGCTCACAAAATAATGTCTTGCACCATAATCAAGTAGACTCCCTACGTTCCCCTTGACGCCTTTCACTCGTGCCTCCAAGAGAAGGACAGGCCACTCTTCCTCTTACCTCAAATCCCGTGCCTTGACCTCAGAAATCCCTTTTATTGCCATAAGGCATTTAGGTGGACGGTCAAATGGTGGTTTGGGCTAAGGAGACTCAGGCTTAACGCCATCTACTCCTAGCTCTACTTGTTTCCCAAATCCTTTGTTACTTTCTCTGCATCCTTTTTGCCTTGCTCCTCCTTCCCTTTGTTTCTTATCCTTGTTGTCCCCATTTTTTGGACGCCAAAAATCACATGCAATGTGGCCAGGCTTGCCACACTTGTAGTAATTACACTCCAATCTCCATGGGCCTGTCGTCTCTTTTGGCCAGCTTGTAAAAACCACCTCCTAACGTGCTGTGGTTGTTTGCATGAGCTTGTTCTGCACGCGATTTGTACCGCTCTGCTGCTACAATCATCCACGACATATCATTATTGAGGTCGTGTATCACGGTCACACAACAGGCGCCATTCTTTAGGCCATTGGTGTAGTGGAAGCACAGTTCATGAGAGTCAAAGCCATAGTTGGCAACAATGTCATGAAACCGGTGGGTGTAGTCACTGACGCCCCCAGTTTGACGAAGTTGACTTAGCTTGGTATGCGTATTTTTCCTCACGTTGTCCACGGAGAAGCACTTGATGAACGACTCCGTGAAATCCTTTGATGAGGTCAGCCATTTCACGGTAGGTTTGCCACTATTGCAAGTTCGAGCCACTGGGATTGAGATTCTGATCATGGGCGCAATGCCGGTGACCATTGCTATTCCACTGCCACGTGGATTGGTGTGCATCACATTGACCCACTAATCCAACAATGCCCCTCTGAACAGGGTCATGGCATAGTCGCGATGTGCCTCGTACCTTGAAGCATGTATGCTGATTGTAGTGAAATGCAGCTTGAGTTCAAGTATCCAAGTATGCAAAGTTGGCTCCTTGTTCTTCAATGGGTTGAACGACTCCGGCTTGGATGGGCTCGGGGTGTCCACCGCAACTCTAGGTGGGATGGCAACTACTACTAGTCTTGTGAGTGGATGCCTTGTGAGCACTTGATTGAGGTTTTACTTCTTCAACAGGTTGATATTGGCCACAAATTTTGCAAGCAGTTTTTGCAATGCTGTGGCTGTTGTTGCTTCACCTTGCATGTCACATGCTAGGGCCATTGGGAACGTGCCGGATGAAATCATCTTATGTCTAGTGCAATGTCTTCCTTAATGGGTCCTCCAGTTACCGCCTTGTCACCGGAGTGCATGGTTGACATTGGGCATGGATCCGCCAAAGAGATACAAGATATGCTGGTCTACGCTGAAATGGAGAGTTTGAGTTTGTCCCGTAGATGATTGTGCCAGTGAGCCAAGGGTGTTCCTAATGCCAAGTGTAAAGTGGGCGCGGTGTGCTCGCCTCAACCGAGGTTGCAAACATCAATTGGTGGTAACGACAACAAAGGAGAGGGCGATACACACTTTCTAGTGTACGTGGAAGCATGCTTATCTTCGGGGAGAACAGAGACACTTGTGGCAAAGTAGGAGTAATTTGTACTTCTTGTTCAAGTGTCAATACAAAAGTATATGTACATGATGACACACTCTAGGAACCGTGAGGTCCCTGATCCATGAGTGGATCTGTATGGGCCAGGGATAAGAGTCGTTGTCTCATAATCACGTAGTGCATATTTCCATCTTTCCAATGCACCAAGAACCCCATCATTCTGCAGATGAATTGCCGAGATATGGTCATTTTTCTTTACCACAACAATCTGCCACTAGCAGTACCAGTTCAAACGGTGACGGCTGCCTGAAGTGCCCTTTCTGTTAATGAGACATTGAGACTTCATTTTGAAGCACCCTTGGCTCTCAATGATCCTTGTTTTATTGACCAAACGGCCTCCAAGACGCACTTTGGCCTTGTTTGGTCTTCCAGGGGTCAAGGCCTGGTCCTTGAGGATGAATTCTTGTCACTGTTGAGAGCTTTACCGCCATCCAAGACTATAAGGACGAATTCCTAATGAGATCTCCTTCCATGGAGGCCACGAAGGAGGCCAAGGCATTCCTTCAAGCACACAGGATGAAGAACCTTGGTCCTACAACTGTGTTTCTTGGGATGGAGATCGTACGTGATCGTCAGTCGTGGACACTCTTGCTACATCAGGCACGTTATGATTGCGATGTGGGGGGATGATTTGTTGACCTTCTTGGTGCAGTTCCCATACCCTCCATCCCCATCACACCAGAAGGGCATGATGCTCTAAAGGTGGATGATCTAGCATAGCTGGGGGAGACAGTGAACGTGGTCCTCCAATTTCACCTCATTAGCTCTTTGATGTACTTGGCCATTACAACAAGACCCGACATGGCCTTTGCTGTCAACCTCCTTTCATAGTTTTTCCAGTGTCCTTGGTTGAGACCCTTTCATTTGGCTGTGCGAGTGGTGCAGTACGTAGTCTCCATACTGTACCTCAAACTCCGCTTTTCATAGTAGTGTTTGGTGGTAGTCGATGACTACATGGACAATGACTGAGTGTGGAACCGTGATGGGCTTCTTCTGACAGGCTAGGTTTTCCTGCTAGATGGCACCACTATTGTTGAAGTTTACATTGTAGGATCTTTAGGTATATTCAAAAGTAGTCCTCAAAATAATCAGTAGTCTGATGCTTAGTTGGATTGTTGATGATGATGTACTAGACACGTATCACTACTCACACAAACACAGGCACTCTTGCCTCAATAATGTCACTGACTGTGCAATTCAAGAGTATGAGCTTAAGGCGCAGTTACACGACTCATCTCACAAGCTTTCCAACGGTACCAAGCTTGTTAACAATGATCACGTACATGCAAAGTAATAAGACATGCAAACCTACAGCTACTGTAGCGGGAGGTCCGGCTCAGGCCTTCCTCCTCGCTGAAGCAAGGGGTGGTTACGCAGCACCCCTCGCGTTAGCAAGGGCTGGCCGGCGGACAGAATTTTGCTGGCCGCCGGCCAGCTTGCTGCCGGCCGGGTGGACGGCTGGCGGCTGGCCAAGCGACCGGCCGGCCACCGGCCGGCCAGCGGCCAGCCGCCAGCCACCGATCGCGGCCTCAACCCGATCGGCGGCTGAGGGACCACGAGGGCCTCGAGGACAAGGCCTCGTGGCCTCGTGCCCTTGTCCCCGCTTCTCTCCTTGCAAGCAAGCGAGTGAGTACAAGGGAGGGGGACGAGGGACGAGAGGCGAGAGAACTGGCACGAAATCGCCAGCGTGCCTCGCACGTAACAATTTTGCGCCAGAACGTCAAAATGCAAATCAAAGTTTGTTTGCGACAAACTTTGACATAAAAATAACAAAACAACTCGTGCGAACACACGAGTTCGAGGTAAGAACCCCCGAATTGGGTCTTAAAACCAGGGGTAAGGTTAAAAACGGAAATGGACCTCCGGAGACTCGAAATATTCGAGTCTCCCTGCTCTGGGTTGTTAATGACGATTGCCCATCAGTCCTGCAAAGGGGGTAAACCCGTGACGCGTACTGAGAACGCCATTCTACGAACTCTGACGATGAATTTAGAGCAAGAGCTAGAAGCTTGACCAAGTGGTTCTCAGACCCAGACGACCCTTGCGACCAAGGCTTTCATGGAAACAGTGGCTACAACACATATAAAACGGCGGCTACAACACAAGCAGTAGCATAAACCATAGAAGGGACTACGGCATCTACACTTCACGGATTGAAGCCCCGTTAAGTGCGTTAGAGAGCTTGAAAAGAGCTTTACTTGGTAGAGACTCTTCCATCCAGCCCCTCCTCACTTCTAGAGGGCTAGGAAGATTTTTTTGGGGCGGGGTGGGGAGTTCCCACCCTCAAAAACCATAAAATCCTTCCCATTGTCAAGGCTCCTTCAACACTCCTTCATCCAAAAATTAGGGCAGCACCCCTTCCCAAACCTAGGGACTCTCACGGCCTGAGAGCACCCTAAAAAGAAAGAAAGTGACACCCTGAAGATTTTTGGTGGCTCGCCAACGCCGCCGGCTCAAGGAAGACGCCGCTCAAGAACGCAAGAGGCGTCTAGGAGCATGAAGAGAAGACCAAGGAAGTCGTAGGCGACCCGCGTCCGTGCCAACGCCTCATGTGGGGGGCACGGAAACGGGAAGCCACGACGGCTCCACCGATGACCATCTCCGTCCGTCCCAATGCCTCATATGGGGGTAACGGAAGGAGAAGGCCAGGAATGAGTGCGCAAGAAGAGATAGGAAGAAGGGAGGAGGCCCGTGCGAGTGCAAAGGTGAGCATGGCGGTCGGCCGAGAGAGCTTTGGTGAAGATGTTGGCAGCGTGATCAGCAGTGGGGAGGTAGTTCATGACAACCTCGCCTTCAGCAACCGCGTCACGGACGTAGTGGTACTGCCTTTGAATGTGCTTGGTGCGATCATGAAGGACTGGGTCTTCAGAGAGAGCGATGGCACCCTCGTTGTTGCAGTGAATAGCCATAGGTTTGAGATGGTCAAACCCCAGCTCACTCAAGAGCATGCGAAGCCAGAACACCTCCCTCGTGCATTCACTTTCAGTAATGTACTCAGCTTCGGTAGATGAAAGAGCAACCATGGACTGCTTCTTACTGCGCCAGCTAACGGGTCCACCATTAGGTAGGAAGACGTACCCGGATGTAGAGCAACTGGTGGTTTGATCACCATAAGATCAGCATCACAAAAGCCCTGGAGAATATTGTTGCCAAAGGAATAGCGGATGGCAAGAGGTTGATCCGCGAAGATAGTGAATGCGCCGTTTGGCAACCACGATATGAGCAGCGGTAGGACGTTGACATCCTTGGCTAAGAAGGCCAACAGCAAAGGAGAGGTCAAGACGGGTTGCCACCAAGGAGTACATCAAAGATCCCACCATGCGTGGGAAAGATTGGGCATCCTGACGGGTTTGGTTAAGCCGTGATCCTTGGAAAGCGCTGTGGACTAAGGGCTAGATGTACCAAGACCAAATTTTTCAGCCACAAATTGGGCATATGTGGCTTGGGTGAGCGTCATCTGGCCGTGTGTTATGTCATGGGTGATTTGAATCCCAAGATAGTACTTGAGTGGCCCCATGTCAGTCATTTCAAAACGGCGAGACAGCTGCTGCTTGAGGGTATCCAGAACAAGAAGAGATGGCCCAAACAGAATGAGGTCGTCCATATAGAGAATGACTCCGAGAAGGTTAGAGCCACCGCGAAAGTACACTGAGTGATGCGAGTGGAGACGTTGGAGGCCTTGGATCAGGAAGAACTCATGGATCTTCAAGTTCCATTGCTGTGGAGCTTGCTTCAGGCCATACAGGGACTTGTTGAGTTTTCAGACGTGATCAGGTTTGTCTGGAGAGATAAGTCCCTTAGGCCCAGTGATGTAGATTGTTTCATTGAGGTTGCCGTTGAGAAAAGCACTTTTGACGTCAATCTGGTGGAGATGCCACTTGTTGGCAGCCAAGGACAAAATCACTCTGATGGATGGGTACTTGGCCACAGGTGCAAAGGTGTCTTGGCAGTTAACCCCAAGCACTTGGCTATATCCACGTGCGACAAGGTGAGCTTTGTAGCGATTGGGTGTGCCTGCACTGGTTAGCTTGGTTTTGAACACCCACATACAGGTGACGATGGGGGTGTTGTCTGGTCAAGGAACGAGATCCCATGTATGTTGCTTCTCAGGTTGAGAGAGTTCCTCTTCAGCTCCTTGGCACCATTGGTCGGCATCCAGATGGCGCATGGCATCTTTGAAGCTGACAGGATCCACCACTTGCGTAAGTAGTGCATTGTCATCAAAGTCATCATCCGCTGGGAGATCGGTGGTGGACAAGAAACCAAGCTGAAGAAAAGATGGAGGTCTGGTGAGTTGAACAGACCGGCGCAGTCCTGTCTTGGAAGCAGCTGATGGGGTAGATGACACGGTGCTGGGGATGATTGTCTGTGGAGTGACAGGAGCATCATGATGTTCTTCTAGAACCACAGGAGGAGGTAAACCAGCGTGGTCATCAGGTGTAGGGTCAACAGAGAAATTTTGAAATGTTGGTGGAGTTTTCTCAATATAGACAGTAGGTGTGACTGCCGGTGGTGCTGTATCTCGTGTCCGGTTGAAGAAGCTTTCATCGAAGATGGGTCGTCTGCTTTGGATCACGCGCTTGGTGTCTGGGTCCCATAGTTGATAAATGTCGCGTGTTTTGATACCCAAGAAGGATGCAGGCTTTGGATTGTGGATCAAGGTTGGAACGTTATTCGATCAAGTTCGGACCCAAGCATGTGCTGTACAACCAAAAACATGGATACCTCCCAGATAAGGCTTGTTCCCAGTCCATGCTTCATAGGGTGTTGATGCAACTGCAGGCAGCTTTGCAGTGGGAGGACGATTTGTGAGATACGCCGCGGTGTGATGAGCCTCGGCCCAGAAAGCAGAGGAGAGTCCGGCAGTGTGAAGTATTGTCCGAACTCCTTCAAGTAGTGTCTGGTTCATTCGTTTTGCTTTGCCATTCTGCTGTGGAGTATATGGCACTGTGGTTTGATGTTGAATCCCTTTCTCATTATGGAAGCTTGTGAGGCTGTGGTTGACAAACTCGGTGCCGTTGTCAGTGCAGATTCCCTTGACTATCATGCTGGTCTCATTCTCAACATGTCGTATCCAGTTTTCAATTGCTTCGATGTCGTCATACTTGAATCGAAGAACTCGGGTCCAGACCATATGTGTGTACTCATCCAAGATGATGAGGAAATAATACTTGTTGGAGAGGGAGCCCTCCTTGACATAGCATAGGTCCATGTGCACAAGTTCCAAGCTCTCATGGGTTCCATGAGACGGGAGGGTTTGAAAAGAGGCCCGATGTTGCTTGCTTGTGAGAGAGCTCCACACATAGGTTCTTTGCCATCTTTCAACAAGCTGGTGGGAAGATCATGGACACTTGAATCTGCAGCCATTTTGGTTAGTGTTGAGTAGCTGACATATGCCAGACGCTTGTGCCATAGATCTGCCATGGTTGATGGAGAGATTGTTTTTGCCAATGTGGAATTTGGACATGGAGGCCATAAAAGCCATCTCTTGTGTCTTTGGGTGACTTGAAGGTTTGCTGGTGTCAAGGATGGTCAGGTTTCCCATTTGAGTGGCAACCGCTGCCAGTTGAGACGTCTGGTTGTACACTTTGCAGTTCTTGTCGGTGTCGAATACCACTTTTAAACCTTTGTCGTTGACCTTGGTGACAGAGAGAAAATTTGTAGCGAGATCTGGGACATAGAGTACGTCTTCAAAAGTCATGATTACTAGTTTTCCATTGCACGTGATGCCAACCTTAACCGTCCCTTGCCCGTAGGCAGGGATGGTTCTGCCATCACCAAGGCGGACTTCTCGGGGTGTCAGGAAATGCTTGAAGTTGATAAACCAATCCTTCGTGCAAGTCGTATGTTTTGTGAAGCCAGAGTCCATGATCCAAGCTAGGATGCCAGAGGCCAAGAGAAGTGCACTGTCGATGGAGTACATTGCCAGTTCTTCAGTTACAAACTGTTCTTCTGCCAGAGTATGATGTGCTGCATCTTTTGGTGCCGAAATACAGGTTGAGTGTTCTGGATGGGTAACTGACATATCTTTGTCAGACAGGATTGGTCCTTCAAACAGGAGGTTTAACTAAAACTCTTCTTTTTCATCAGATAATTCTTGTGCTTTCGACGATCCTGTAAGAAAAGCGGCCACTGTTGACACTTAAGTCGTGAGCATTGCTTGGTGTGGCCGTCGAGGACAATAGTGACGACCAGAGTTTGGGCGTCGTTTTAGGGCAATCCACGGCAATTTGCCCTTTTTGCTTGCACGTCCAGCATACTCTGTCGTTTGGTGGAACAAAGCCCCCTGGTGAGTGAGGAGTTGACTGAACTGTGCCGTTGAAGTGCGTGAGGGAGCCCTGACTTCCGTTACCGTAGGATCCAAACTTCTTCGTCCTTTGACCCTGATATTTGGATACGAGGTCAGTTTCACCTCCATTGTCCTTGAGGTATTTTCCTTCAACCATCATGAGCACTTCGATAGCCTTCTCCAGAGTTGGAGAATATGGCTGACTTCCAGGTGGTACTGCTGCTACGGCTGCAGCTCCCACGAAGGCACCAGGTGCACCAGCAGCTCCTCTCCCTTGTGCCTCAATGGCTTGCTGCAGAGTTGTCCGAATTTCAGCCAGTTGGGCATCAAAAGTCTTCCCCTGATTCTGAAAGGTCTGGAGTAGGTTGATGGTGTCCTTGAATCTGACAGGTAGCCCACGAAAAAGAGTTAGCACTAGTACTCTTTCAGAGACTACTTCTCCCATTGCTGAGATGCGGCTGGCCAGATGTTTGAGATGGGACACGTGGTCCTCCAGACGTGTGCCTTCTTCCATTTGTTGAGTGTGAAACTCGGTCAAGAGGCTTCCGAGTTCAACGTCGCTTGTTCTCTCATAACAATTCTTCAGAGCCTTCCAAGCCTTCCTTGACAGTTAGTTGGGTAGTCTTCTCTGATGATGGACTTGAGCCGTTCCGTTAAGTTTAGCGCCAAAACTGAGAAAACTTGATCGCAGGGCCGTTTCCAGTTGAGTTGTTCTTCAGGTGATGCTCTTGCGGGCAATGTATCAGTGGGAGGATCGCAGACGACTCCCCAGAGGCCCTTGTTCAGAAAAATCATCTCAATGTTGAATGCGAAGGTATGATAGTTATCGCCGTCAAACGGCGCCACCTTGAGGTGATCCCCATGTTGATGGTTGCCGCCATGGTTGGATAGATCTGGAAATACCACCTTCTCTGATACCAAATGTTGAAATTTACACAACAGGATCTTTAGGAATCTTCAGAAGTAGTCCTCAAAATAATCTGTAGTCTGATGCTTTGCTGGATTGTTGATGATGATGATGTACTAGACACGTATCACTACTCACACACACACAGGCACTCTTGCCTTAGTAATGTCACTGACTATGCGATTCAAGAGTATGAGCTCAAGGCAGTTACACGACTTGTCTCACAAGCTTTCCAATGATACCAAGCTTGTTAATAATGATCACGTATAGATGAAGCAATGGGAAATACAAACCTACAGTTAGTTAACTGTCTATGCTACCTAGCAGCAGAAACATACAAGTGTTATGTAGTCCGGTATCCTGTGTCTTCGAGGTCTTGGTCACAGGATTATCCGGATGCCGCTCGATGACCTCCTATCATCGGCAGACCGAGGTTGGCGGATGCCCAGCACCCTCAGTGCGATCCACGAATGAGATCATCCGGATCTTCGGTTACTTTCCATGGTCGTTGATCTTGTCTTGGGCGTTGTCCGGAGAGGAGCCGATCCTCACACTTCTTGATTCGTCGTCGGTCCCGATGAATTCGCTCCCCTTGCAATGATTCGTGATCACAGGATCCATCTTTAGAAAGAGCAGTATCTGCCTCGTGCTCCAATCCTTTGCCATGTCAGCAGACTCGATATCGAGAGGAGCTCACGCTCACACTCTCGATTAGTCTGCCAGACCACATACCATGTTTGTCCAAATCCTGCCAGAATATCTAGCACTCGTTACCACTAATCTGTCAGCTCTCCAGACCTCCAATAGGATGAGTAGAGTGGGTAGGGTTGCAGATGGATGGATCAGTGGGATGCCTAAAGAGGCCTACCCACAGCCATACCATACCCCGCCATGTAGGATAGACAGGAGGGTTGAGAGAGAGAGGGCGAATTTCTCTCTCGGCCCTCTTGGTTCCTTTTTTGTTGCTGTTGTGCCGAGCCCAGTAGATCGTTGGATCGAGGAGATCTGACGGCTGTCCTTTTTTCAACAACTATGTCGTGGCACAACGGCAAGCAGGGGTGTATCACACATAGCTTAGCAGAGGCTGACGTTGCTATGCTTGGTACTGGAGCTGCCAAGAAGGTGTGGTTGTAATGTCTGTTTTGTGAGATGCGATAGTCTGCTCCTTGTATCCTTTTGTAGAGTGACAGATAGAGAGCTTTTGCAATTGCAGAGAAATCTGGTGTGTTCCATGCACACAGAAAGCATGTTGATGTTTAGCATCACTTTGTACTCTATCTTGTGGAGTGACAGGTAATCTCCATCATTTGGGCTTGCACGGACATACCAAGGGCTGACTTCTTGAGTAATGCACCAGTACACAAAAAGTTCATGGTGGCCATTCGTGTCATTGGGCTTCACTTCTTGAACTTAGTGGCTAAGAGTGGGTTGGGTGAGTATGGGTTGGTGATCATCTTTCTATGCACCTGTGTCAGTTCTGCATGTGTATGGACATGAGTACCATTGAATCATGGAGGAGTGTTGTGATGTGAGTCATCCGCGTCTGTTTGTACAGCTTGCTTTGACCACTTGGCCGTATCCATGCTTGTGCGGATCCCTGATATGGACCCAGCTGGCACTGGAGCTCCGACGAATGGTGGCTCCACCCACCAGCAGTTGCCAGACAGCTGCCACAACATCCCTCGTGCTTGGAGGGGTGCTTTGCAGATTTTATGCAGTCGTTAGAGTTCTCTCTGTGGACTGGATCTTGAGCCTGATATGCATGTTTTTCATTCTGTTTCTTCCAATTGATGCTAGAATTGTACTTGTTACAAGCCGTGGCATCTGACTCAAAATTCTGTATCTCTAGGTTGAGACATTGTTGTGTTTGGGTGACTGTGAACAGACTTATGGCCAAAACGGTGGTTTTGGGTCGGATTTAGGACAAACTGACACCACCGCGTGCGTCACCGGCTATGCACCGCGATAGGTATTTATGATTTGTGCTTGCAATTGTCACCTCTCTCTGCATTACTAAGATATTGGAGCTTGTGAGACTTTGCGCATCTTCCTGGCCTAACCCTTGTTATTTCTCGCCACTGCTTTTTTGCCCCTGCTTTCTTGCTGGTGTGCCAGCTGAGTGGACAGTGTTGCCACATCAACAGCAGCAAGGCTAGGATGCTTCCTAGCATTTCCTTAGTTTTCATCCCACCACCCTCATTGACTATCTTGTCCTCCACCCCCATGCCTCCACCCTGCACCACATCTTTGAGTTCAGAAAATATGTCCTCGCAGCACATGAGTACTGTCTGACATGCAGAGCACCCTCGCCAATGGGAGTTAGCCACCTAGATCTCTGTTTCATGGCCCTACACAAGTGTCACCGTTGCCGCATGAATGATGTGTTGCACTGGAAACCTGCCCCTTTCTGGACACCCTCGTCATCACCTGCCGAGGTCTCCATAACATGTTGTAATACATGGACCCATGGCAACAAACTTGCGGCAATCATCAACATTGGAGCAACAAACACCACCATTTCTCTACGTGCTGCCCACACCCTCTGACTTACCCATGTAATGTTTTGCAGCATTGTCCATTTTTCTTCGCTTCCAGGGACATCGGCATCCCAAGTAGATAGACATGCTCCATGTTCAGGTGGCCAACGTCCATGTACAATGCTCAATGCAGGTCAGCACAGCACAAATGTATGACATCATCCTCACCGTGGACTGGATAATTCCGTGCCAAGGGGCTTTATCAACCAGCGATGCCATCCTCAGCCTCACTTATTGTAGTGGAATCACGTCCTACACACAATTTTTTCCTTGCTCACAATTCAGCCAACCCACTTTGGCACCCACAACTATGCCCAACCTCTTGCCAGTATCTCCCGACATGAAAGCCCAGAAAAGTGTGCAAAGTGTTCATGCCCACAGAGTACGCTGTGGACAAGGCCCGTGGAGCCCACAGTCACGGCAGTGCATGGGCATGGACTGTGCTCTCTTAGAAGAGAGCTGCGCCTGGTACCCCCACTTCTGCTGTTTCCAGTGCAACCGCAGTGGTAAGCACATACGCAGCAGTCGGCCACCATCCAAAAACACGATCTGCGGAGCCGCCGGAAATACCAGGACTCACTAGTCTCTCGGCTGCCCGCGCGTGTGCCATGGCCCACACAACAGTTATACATACCAAACCTTTGGCTTAGCCTTGCAAGAGGAATGGACTCGTGGTCCAAGAACAGCAATTGGGATTAGAAGGGATGAGTATGAAGCATGTGCATGAAGAAGAATAGCGGGTGGAAGAAAGCTCAGGTAAAGGCACCAGAAAAGGTGACGAAGGAGATCAGCAACGGTGGTGGGTGGCATAGACCATTCTGTTGCTGAAGGTGGAAGTTTAAGGGAAGCTAAACAATGACATCAATCTCCTCGGATTCTTAGCCTTGTGTTCTTAGGAGGATGGCTGTGGAAGTCACCACATTCTCTGTGGAAGCATGAAGACTACAGTTTCTCGAATCAGCCGGCTTCCTGGAATTGATGAGGGGGCTACACAGATTTGTCTTTGCCAACTACAATACCACCCTGCCTGGCATTGCCAAAGGGATGATGGTGCTTTTGGAAACCTCTGCCTCCTCCATTGAGCTAGAAGTAGCAAGGCTGTGGTGGCTAGAGGTACAGGGGGATGCTGCTGACAAGCCCCTGAAGTGGTAATGTCACCTGTTAATGGAACTCGCTTTGGTCTTGCTCCTGTAACCTCACAATGAGTGTGATGGCCCACACAAACTACAAACCATATCTTGAAATGGTTCGCTGCAGGGAAGATGTGGTTTCCACCTCAACGTCACCATGAAGAACTTGAAAAGCAAGGAGCAGAAGAGGTGTTGGGAGGTATTGTGGTTCCCCTCAATGAAAGGATAGGGAGAGATGTCATGGCCACATGCTTCCATCAGTATCATATGGGCGCAGCAGCTGAATCCCAGTACAACTGCGTCATTGAAAAATTCACGACCAAACATATCAGGGTAGATGAACATCCTGCCTTGGAGGGCCTCCAGGACTGGGTCAAACGGTCTCCTAGCATGTGCTGAAAGAATGGCAGAAGCTACGTCTAGTAGACTGACAGATTCAAGTGGATGCCTCTGACTGTTGGCACGAGTGGGTGCGGAGGCATACTCAAGGATGCCTAGCTCTCACTGATGCATGCTACCAATTCTTTGGGCAGCCAATGGACACCTTTGATGAATTGTGTGGAGCACAAGGATCACGGATGTGAGTGGGAAGAACATGTTGCATTCAGTAGAACTGAATCGAAACACGTTTTTGTTAGTGAGAATAGTGAGATTACATCAGATTCTTATAGCCTGTGATCTAAGCTTTCCAACACATCCAAGCACGCCCAAATCAGAGCAGTAGAGCCCCTGCTACGGTCGTCAAAGTAACTCTCGGTGGAGCCACCCACCTTGCCTTGGACCCTAGGCAATGGGAGGCGCTTTGACGTCGGAGCGCCTTTCCTCGCCCAGAAGTCAAGGAGATGGTCACCCTGGTCAAGGAGGTCCTTCTGGTCACTTTATTCATGCCCCTGGTGCATTTGGAGCTCGTTGGAGACAAAATCGGACCACCGTGGTGGAATTATCTTGTCACCCATGACGGAGACCCAGATTCCACCCGCCGACCACCCGACCTTCGGGCGGGGCTATCCTTTTCTGAATACTCATGAAAATATAGCAGTTAAAATCTCTATCTTGCATGGAAATTTTCAAGAAATCCAGATACAAAGTCAGATGAAGTTTTTGACCACTCTTAATTGATCAAACCAGAGAGTACGATCAACGGCACTCATGGTACGGGGCACACCATTTCAACACTGACCACGAGACTAAGTTGCCGGATCTGGAAGCCGAGCTCAAGGCCATTGAGCTCCTGGATTGGCTGCGGTGGGCAAAGGAAAAGCATGAGCGGCAGGAGCAGAGTGAGGCTGCAAGGAGGCTGCACAAAGGAGCAGAGGAGGAAACACCAAAAAAGGTGAAGCCGGTGGGGCAAGAGGAAGCTGGCTCTCAGCGCTGAACCTCCCATGTCTGAGGTAGTGGCACCAGGTCAGCGGCAAAAACAGAGGCAGGAATGATGGTGGCGACAGCAGCGGCAGCAGCAGAAGTGGCAATGCACGCAGTGGCACAAACTGAAAAAACGAAGGCAGCAGTGAAGGCAGCATAGACAACATATGCAGCAGTGCCGACAGCGGAAGCAGCTTCCTCATCGGAGGCCGAGGGGAAGAGAACCACAAAGACTGGCATGGAAGGAGCTATGGCTCCTCTGGCCATATCAGCAGTTGTACCAACACAGGCTCCAGTTCCCAGGATGAAGTGATCCATTGAAGTTTCTGGAAGAGGGGAAGCTGAGAAGAGAAGGAGGCATGAGGAGGCTAGGAGAATCACAGAGGCGGCGGAACGGTTTGCCGAGGCCCAACACCAGGCAGCAGTAGTCACAATCACATCAAGAAAATCAAGGGCACATAAGGCACCAAGTTCTACGAAAGGAGCAGTTTTCTAGGCCCCATTACATAAAATGGGGCCTTGGAGACGCGAGGGAAGCACCAAAGGAAAGAAAAAGCGGAGGGGTATGGGGGGAGTGGCTGGATCTTCTTCCTCCACCTCCCAGAAAAGAACGACACTCAGCCAGGCATAGGTGGCAGAGATGATAGGACACGCAGTGGAGGCAAAGTTTGTGGAGATGGTGGATCATGTCAAGAAGGACATGACAGATGTACGGACAGGAATGGAGGAGGCTAGAGCCATCATACGCACTATGCTGTCAGCAGCCCCAATCTCTCAGCAACCAGTGCCAGCATCATAAGGACCACGAGCCACCCTCCTGCGGTCTCCAGCTGCACCACCTTTACAAGCAAAACCTCTCCGAACTGGCGTCTTTGAGGTGACCGAAGAGGTGACAGTGGGAACACGCCCGGTATCAACGCCTAACGCACCCACTGCACCTGCATGAAAGCAGACGGTGAAGATAGAAAGCAGAAAGACATGAAAGCTGATAAAGGGTGCGAGTCCTCACAATCCAAGCTGGAAGAGGGCTGACAGTCTCTAATTACGCTGAGAAACATGAAAGAGGAACTACCGTTTGGACAACAGCTGGGGAAGCAGCAAGATTAGAACACGAAACGAGGTGCACCACCCCAGAAACAACGGTCAAACATTGATGAAATGGATCATGCTCACAAAGGAGTTCCAGGACCTGGGACTATCCCGCATTTACCTGGGACAAGATGACTGGATTCAGCCTCCACAGGTGGTGAACAATCTGCTGAATTTGTAACAGCTCCACGAACAGCAAAAGAGACAGCCTGCAGAAGATGAGCAACCAGCAGACAAGACTGTCGCATCGGTGGAAGGGTGGAAGCAGAAGGGGACCACAGAAGAAGAAGGTGATCCTGGCTATGACCCAGAGGCAGAAGTTGGGGAAGAGGTAAAACCAGCAGGAAAGAAGGAGAAGAAAAGGAAAATGTCATATCTCACAGAAAGGTCATAATGGAGGGCCATGGGAAAGGTCATAATGGAGGGCTTGGGTGGTAGTACAGCTCCAAAAAAAGTGAGAAGCCCCCTGACCTGGTGGAAATGCATGCACAACCATGGGAAGCAGATCTTCAATGCAATCAGATGGGACATTGGGGTCAGGTATGACAGGAGGAAGTCGGAGGTCCTAGCCAAGACCACGGAAAACTATGTGTGGAAAGATAAGCACCTGTGGAGGATAGATAGCCCTTGCGGATCGAATGTTTTTCTGTGTCTCGGTGCCCCCACAAGAAATCCAGAGACTGTTTGTGCAGACCCGTCACAAACGCAACCACACGGGCACCAACAAACTGACACACTGCCTCTGCACAAAGGTGCTCATCTTCAACGTACTGGACATAATGCATCTGATAAGGTGCTTCACGAGTGCTTCACCTGCTTTGTGCTCCGCAAGCCCAGCTTCTGTGACATCCATCCCTTTGTCCTATGTCCCTATGGTAATCCAATGGAGCATCATCATCGACTTCCATGGCCTGAGCAAGCCACCGAACAAGTAGCGTTACTGATTGGCAACAGTGGATCACTTGTTGAAGTACCTATTCATCCTCACCTCACCATGAAAATGCTGCGCGAAAGCGGCCGCATTCATCCATGAAGAAATATTCTACAATCTTGATGGCTGCAACTTTGTACACAGAAACAATTGCACATAACTCTAAGGCAATTTGTAGTCGAGTTGCAGCATTGGGGTGCCTTACCACAGGCACAGGGCCAGTTGGAGCAGATGCATGAGGTCCTGGAGAGGGAGATGGCAGCCGTGGGTAATGACAACTGGGTGGAAACGCTTCTCCATGACCTTCTCCCCGCACCTCCTGATCTTTGGTCAGGCTCCACACAATGCCCTGCACATGCTACAACGACCCCTATACCTCCTTGAATGGGATATGAAGGCGGACAAGGAGGACAAGGAAAAGGTGGATTCAGACAAGAACACCCAGGCAGAGATGGAGCAAAGGAAGGAAGCATGGGAGAACAATGTACTAAAGGCATGGATGACGGAGAGAAATACCGTCAATGAGGCCATAAAGCCAGATGTTATTCTCCGTGACTGAGATTCAGCTCACCGCACCTGTGTCATTGCTAATGAAAGCATCGGTAGGATGCGGATCCGAGTCAACGGCTTCTTCACCCAGTTATCCTTCTCTTGAGGAAAGGGGGAGCATGACCTGGTGTTCAGCGTGCTGTTCATCAACCAAAAAGATGGAGGACACCAGTGGCTGGAAAGAAAAGTGGAAAGATTCCACACTTCTATCGATGGAGTTCTGCCTCCTGTGGCCTTCTGCTCGCACGTCTGTGACCCAAACAAGAACTGCCTCCAAACCAAGGAGGTATGGTTAGTCGTGTCCATTTCATACACTCCCTTTTTTGTGTGTTCCTTCAGTGTAATCTATTCAAAGGTTGTTCTCTACACCCATGCCTACACTCCTTCAATAGTGTATGAGAGAAGTGTGGTTTTGTCTTACATGGACAAACCATTCTCTTCTGTGGAATGGTCTTAATGCGTGGGGTTAGTGTTTGTGGCAAGTGCGCTGAGTCACCATATAAAAGCACACTAAGAGTGCACTCAGTGTTCTAATCTGTCTTATGTGTCCGAGCACATCTTAATGTTTTTGTCTTATGTGGCCAATCTATTCTCTTCTTGAAAAAGACCCCAGTAAGTGGGGCTAGTGTATGTGGCAAGTGCACTCACTCACCATATTAAAGTACACCAAGAGCGCACTCAGTGCGCTGACTTGTCTGATGTGTCCAAGCTTACCTCGTATTTTGTTCTATATGGCAAAACAATTCTCTTCCTAGGAACAACCCTAGTGTGTGGGGCTAGTGTATGTGGCAAGTGCACTCACTCACCATATTAAAGTACACCAAGAGCGCACTCAGTGCGCTGACTTGTCTGATGTGTCCAAGCTTACCTCGTATTTTGTTCTATATGGCAAAACAATTCTCTTCCTAGGAACAACCCTAGTGTGTGGGGCTAGTGTATGTGGCAAGTGCACTCACTCACCATATTAAAGTACACCAAGAGCGCACTCAGTGCGCTGACTTGTCTGATGTGTCCAAGCTTACCTCGTATTTTGTTCTATATGGCAAAACAATTCTCTTCCTAGGAACAACCCTAGTGTGTGGGGCTAGTGTATGTGGCAAGTGCACTCACTCACCATATTAAAGTACACCAAGAGCGCACTCAGTGCGCTGACTTGTCTGATGTGTCCAAGCTTACCTCGTATTTTGTTCTATATGGCAAAACAATTCTCTTCCTAGGAACAACCCTAGTGTGTGGGACTAGTGTATGTGGCAAGTGCGCTTAGTCACCAAAAATGATTACACTAAGAACGCACTCAGTGTGCTCATTTGTCTCATTTATCCAAGACTAGCTTAATGTGGCCAAAAAAATCTCTTCTTCAGAAGGATCCCAGTGCCTGGTGCCAGTGTATGTGGCAAGTGCGCTCACTCACCATATAAAAGTACAATAAGAGCACACTCAGTGCACTTATTTCTCTTATGTGTCCAATTACACATATCAATTTGTCCTATATGACCAGTAATTGCTTTATTCTAAGGATGGCTATGTTTCTTATAAGAGTGTGTGTTTCTATGCATTTCTGAGGCCAATAACTGTGCGGTTGAAAAAATTGACCTAATGTAATAAAGATTTTTTTTATGAACACATATAAAAGAATCTGAGCAGCATAAAGTATGTTTATTCCTGTTTTGATAGACTCTTACACATGTAGTCAACTTTGAGACATAAACATGTACGCAAAGTCCAAATGTGGTACGTTTGTATCAAGAGTCTTGTGCGGATTACGATAAAGTTTTGTGTCTTCGCTATCCGATTCTATACTGTTATATGTAAGATCGACCGCGTCGTGCAGCTTGTTGTTTTCAACTCGATGGCCGTCTACTCATTGACGACGGTGTACTCCCAGTGACATGGCCTGCAGTGAGTTGACAGCTTCTTGGATTTGGCCCTCGCAAGATTGTCTAGAGGTTGCCCCAGTGTACGGGGATAGTGCATGTGGCCAGTGCACTGAAAGTGAGTGAAAAAATGCACTTATCATGCACTCGATGTGCGTCCGAATCATTTTGACAAGGCTGCATCACGAGGAATCATGTAGCACCTGATGTATTAAACCATTGTAGTTTGCAATCTAAATTCGACATCAAGAAACTGCAAACCTACTTGCTGATAGATTCAAAACCTGAATCGAATTCTACTTTCCTAGGTCCAGTTTGGCTGCTACTAAAACAATAGATCTGTTGATGTAGCACTTCAAACAATTACAAAAAGCGATACTTTCAGAGTACGCCAATGTTGATGAAAGTTCTTGCAATAAAAAGGAATGATTGTGAAGACCGTGGATTGATGTTGTCACCAATGTTAACACCCATCCACGATCTACTCTTTCTCAAGAGAGAAATTTAAACATCATTATCTCGTCGTCAGGTTTGACGATGCATACCTTCATATTGTATAGATTGCAGTCGTGATCGCTGGCTCAGATTTTATAACAAAAATGGTCGCTATTGAAATTGACGTCAGATAGTGTGGAAAAAGTTGAATGGATATGAAACAGTGGGTCCTTAACCAAACGACTGCTTCTGTTCCGCTGTGAAACACCGCCTTCTTCTTAGAAACGAAAAATGCTGTTATTGTTCTGAACGTTTTGTTTGATATGCGAGGATTACATCCTCACAAACCACGTTCCACTTTTGATAACTACCATCGCAAACAATTTCTTATAAAAACTGTAAAGTATCACACACTGAGTGTATGATAAGTGTACTTTGTCACGCAAATCGACCGCTCTGACCCATATACACTATGCCTCACACTAGGGGGGGTCATAGAAACGGGAGGAGTCTATCTCGGTCTTCCGACGGCAATCAGGTTAGCGAGACGATAGGTTACCCTGCATGCCGCGGACTGAAATTGACAGCCGTCACTTTCTGAAACGAGACAACACCCTGCCAGCCACTCTTCGAGACAGAATTTAAATTGCGCTGAATCCCCCTGAGTGACGGCTACCTAAGTCTCAGAACTTTACTTTTAAATGACTGTTATAGGTCTGAACTTTAAGAGATTTTAATACACAAATATCACTACAGCAAAAGAAAAAGACTAGTAAAGGTCAGCTGCTAATGAATATGCTCTTTTCGTGAGACAAAGGACAAAACAAAAATTCAACAAAACAGTTGGCTTTAAAGAAAAACGAGTGAGTAAACCAACATAGAAAATGTTATCTGAGGGCAAGGGATAGGACGACAGAGAGAGATCATAGGACACACACACACAGAGAGAGAGAGAGAAAGAGAGAGAGAGAGAGAGAGAGACAGAGAGAGAGAGAGAG